>JASDQU010108094.1:10970-29511 GCA_032191745.1 Picea mariana
ATCCCTCTCGACGCTTGATAGATCCAAGGTTAATATGGATCTATGTTGGTGGTACTATATACGCATTTTGATTATTGTGTCAATTGATTAATTGAACCGACTTGTTGTTTATATGTGTTTTTTTATTTATATATATATTAATGTTTTTTATTATTTTGTGGATGTTTTACTATCATTTTAATGCGTTATGTTACATGAACATCTCTCCCATACTGGGTTGTAGAGCGCATTTCGACGCAATTATTATTATTATAAAATATAATAATAATAATACATTATTAATATATAATCGATGCACACATTGTTATTATTATTTTTATGGCTGGCGGAATCAACAACTAGTTGGGCACGTACTCGCGTTACACGTGGTCGTGTTATCCAATTGCTAGCACTATAACCTCAAGGTGTGTCCATGCTGCCCCATGCGCTACACACTAGATTAGTCGGGGGGAGTTGAACTCGAGACCTCTTTGGAACTTCATTTTCACGGCACTTGCCAATTGAGTTGCCCCCCTGGGGCACACACATTGTTATTATTGATATAATAATAATGGAAATATAATGAATAAATAATAATAAATACAGCATGAGTGAGCCTAATGGTTAAGAACATGTGTTTCCTCTTAAGAGGTCACAAGCTCAAATCCAGAGAGGGGTAGGGTTGTATACATCTATAGACTTTAGTAGTCAAATTGCTCGGCATAGGGGGTCCCTTGTCCCACAAACAAGGGGCTCTCATACATCAATTTGGTGTCTTGGTCGTGACCTTAAAATTAGATGGATATATAGAGATATTTTTGTTTGAGTTTGTCTGTATATTTGGCTAACATATAATATTACTATTAGTATTTGTTATAAATATTTTTTTAAAACATACGATGATGTAAACATTACCCATGTGACAAATGCGACAACATATTTATCATATTGGGTTGTAGATGTAGATGGATCTAGCTACTCTTAGTGCAATCAAAAATCCATTACACATCAAAATGTATTAAAATGTCCATCTTAACTTTTGATTTATTAATATTTGAAAGAAAGATCCCAAACTTCCTCACCCAACTTTATTTTCTATTTTAACACTCGAAATAGTCTCTCTTATAAAAACATCAACCTTGAAAATGAAAAATTATAGAATTCAAAAACTTTGTTTATAATCATTGATATTCATTATAATATTATTATCTCTATTTGTGAAACATTACTATATTTTAAATATTCATTTTAAAAATATTATAAAAACTATTGATAAATTAGTTCAACATATATATTGTTTAATTTTAATTTTAATTATAAATATAGATATAATTTTATTTATTTATTTTTAATTAAAATTATTAATGTAGATGATGTAATTCTATTTGATGCACATTTATTTGACCATATTTTATTTAGTAATAAAAAATTATATTAATATTTTTAATATAAAAATGAAAGTGGTGGTGGTTAACGTCTACTACAACTAAATTTGATTTTTAATATTCATCTCCACTTTGAAAGAATTCAAGGGAGTGCTTAAAAGTGTTTATGACCACCCAATAATCTTGAATTTGAATATTTGTTACTTAATAAACAAATGGTTATTTGAGGGAAAAGCACTTTGGGAACATGATAGCTAGTTTCTGGACTAACACCCTACCCGGGGAACATGATATCTGGAGTTAATCATCTTAGATGAGGTTTTTTAATATTTTCATCCAATTATTAAAGAAATCATCTTAGATGAGGTTTTTTAATATTTTCATCCAATTAATAAAGAGTTGGCTATATCTACCGATCATTCAAAGACTTTTAATTGCCAGCATGACTAGGCTAACTATTATAAGCAAAAAAGTTATTTAAATTCATCATTTCTTAAATTTTATAATACCCATATTATAAAGGAAAATTTTATTAAAGTTCATCACTTCTTAAATTTTATAATTATTATTATTATTATAATACCCATATTTTTTGGGTTTGAGAAGTGAGGTTTAACAAATAAATATCATTAAAATTATGTTTAGAAATGACAACGATGGTTGTAATCATTAGGATTTGATGTGAAGTTTGATGAATAATTATTTTTTTAAAATTTGTGGAGGGTTTACTTTAGATTTTTTTTAATTATTATTTGAGTGGAGATGATTACAATTGAAAAGGGTTTTTTAATAATGAAATATATATTTAGTCAATTTTATTATTAAATTAAAATTTTATTAGTTTAAAAATAGAATATTAATAATTAATATATAAATGTTCAAAGGGGTTGGATTTAATGGTGGAAAGTGAGGAGGGAGAATTGACAGTCGCGGTGAGCTAGGGTTTGAAGGTCGCGGCCACAACAGAGAGCAGCATGAGCAGTATGGGGGCGGGGGGGCAAGGGGGCCCCCTCATACAAACAGGTAGTGGTGGACAGAGGAAAAGGGCCAAGAAGCGGAGTTTTCAAGGCACCAGCGATAGGAACCTTGGGATCAGACCCAGGGAAGCATCAAGAAAGAAGTCGGGACAAAAATGAGACCATGGAGGAAGTCGCTAAGGAGACTCAGAATGAAAAGCACGAGACTGGGAAGGTTAACGGGACGGAGGAGCGCAACCCCTGCAAACCTAAAACAACATTGATACCCAAGGTGGTACTGGAAGACCCACAAACGCAACTCTACAGGGATCAAATGAAGATGCATGTGCTCATATGCAAATTCATGGGGTTATGGCCCACAAAAAGAGCTCTGTGCAACTAGATTAAATACCACTGGAAGCCAAATGGAGAAGTGGAACTCCACCTAGGCTCGAAGGGTTTCTTCAAAGCAGTCTTTATTAACCTGGAGGACAGGGACAGATTCTTCGAGGGAGGTCCATACTTCCACGCCTCAACGGGATTCTACATGCAACCCTAGAAAGAAAATTTCACCCCAAAGAAAGAAACGTTCAAAAAGGTACCAGTATGGCTAAGACTCTATTCCCTACCCCTAGACTACTGGTTGCCCTCTACCTTTGAAGCAATAGGAAACAAATTGGGGAAATATGTGAAGACCTCAGAAGCCACCCTAAAAGGAAGATACACATCATATGCAAGAATCTGTATAGAAATGGACGTTTCTGGAGCACTCCCAGAAGCCATAAGTCTGGAATTCAGGGATGAGGAATGGATCCAAAACATAGATTACGAACAGATCCCCTTTAGATGCAGATGATGCCATGAGAATGGACACTTGATCAGAGAGTTCCCTCTAAACAAAAGGAAGGAAGCGATAAATCCCAAAACACAGCAAGACGAGGAAGGGTTTATAACCCTGAACCCCAGGAACAGAGCAAATAAAAAGCAAAATAAAACCTCGGCAGGAAGTACCCAGGAGACCCGAAATACGATGGAAGGAAGGGACCAAACAAACAAAGGGACAGCAGAAGAAAAGGACTCAGAAAAAGTTCCAGAAGTCAAGGACCAAGCAACAAAAGAGCCCACCCAACAGGCAAACATTACAACAGCTCAGGGGAGTTGGGCAACCTCGATGGATGGAGAAACAAAAGAGGACAACACTACCATGCAAGACACATAGGGGGGTGCAGAGATGACCCCGAGTGAAGTAGGTATAGAAGGCCTCGATCTTAGAGACTTGGTGGAAAGGGAAGGGATAGACCTTCCGCACATATTAGAACAATGGAAAAAGCAGGGAGTCGACAACGTACCAACAGAGCAACTCAACCGCATCCAATACCTGTTCCTCTTATGGGAGGAAGCCAAAGCCAGAGGAAAAAAACGCACACACGGGGAGATAGGACACCTAGGAGTGAAAGTCAGTGAGGGACAATCGCAGCCATCACCCAAATAGACGAGAAGGAAAAAAGGCAGGAAATCTAACCGCGTAGCACTACAGGAGTTGGGAGCGCTACTAATAAACTCGGGTAAGATCAAGAAACTCTTTCTCCACTCTTCCCCACTTGTTTAAAAATGAAGGTTATAACTTGGAATATAAGAGGCCTAAACAGCCCAAGAAAACAAAGAATCCTTAGGAATAAACTAAAGCAGAAGCAACCGGATCTCTGTTTTATTCAAGAGACAAAATGTACTACAGACAGAATGGAGGCAATCAGTAAACAACATTGGCGCAAGTACAAGATGGTAGCCATCGAAGACCACCAAAGGTCATGCGGCATACTCACTCTATGGAACCCACAAATCCTAAATTAAATAGCAGCCGAGGCAACCAAGTACACCCTAACGGTACGCATGTAAATCATAGGAAATACTAAGGAGATTCTATGCACAAATGTGTATGGGCCCCACGGGCCAAAGGAAAAGAAAGGAATGATTCGAGACCTAGAAGATATAAAAGGTCGAGCCACCAACCTCCACTGGATACTGGCAGGGGACTTCAACATTATCACCTCCCTTGCAGAAAAGAAGGGTGGTACGAGAAGATTGGATCGGGATGCGGAGGAGTTTTCAAATTTTATAGACAGAGCGGAGATGGTAAACCTCCAAACCAAGAATGGCCTGTTCACCTGGACCAATAAACAGATGAACCGGTTCTGGGTAGCTACAAGACTTGACCGATTGCTTATATCGGAGTCAATCATCATGCAGGGGATAACCTTAGACTACAACATCCTCCCCTGGGGTGGATCTAATCACTGGCCAGTACAACTGGAAGCAAGCTTCCAAACAACACCTAAGAACAAACCCTTCAAATTTGAGAAATTCTGGATTGATCACCCGACTTTCAAGGAAAAAATCAAACAATGGTGGCGGGAGGAGCAACCAGAGCAAGGCACCAGGATGTTCAAACTACACAAGAAACTTAAATACATTAGAAAAAAAATCAAGGAATGGAACAGGGATATCTTTGGGAATATAAACACAGAGAAAAACGACATCGAAGAAAAAATGAAAAAACTCCAAGAAACTTTCTTACAGGAAGGCTATATGAAGGACTGGAAAAAGGAAGAGCTCCAAATGACACAAGAATGGGAGGCACGATGCCAGTAGGAGGAAACACTTTGGCGTCAAAAGTATCGCATCCGATGGCTAAAGGAAGGAGAGCGAAACACCAAGTTCTTCCACAGAACAACCATGGCCAAAAGAGCCCATAAAAAAATACTGAAGATCAAGGACCAGGATGGAATTGAGCGCGAGTCACATAAGGAGATCGAAAGCGCTCTGGTCAGCCACTTCCATGGGATAGCCCAAGAACCTCATCAAGACAGATCGGAGGCCATCCAAAAGATAACCCAGCATATTCCACGCCTGGTTACCGAGGAACAAAACATCTTCCTGAACAAACTTATTGCCACGGAAGAAGTTGATCAAGCTCTCCAGGAAATGCCCAGTGGGAAAGTACCAGGTCCAGATGGCTTCACTTGGAGTTCTTCAAAGCCTACTAGGAAATTGTCAAATATGACATCTATAAGGTAGTAAAGGACTCTAGAAGGTCCGCCTCCATCCTTAAAGCACTAAACGCAACGTGATCTACATGATTATCTCCAAAGTCATAGCAAATAGATTGAAACCCCTCCTACCTTCACTGATCTCGCAAGAACAGGAAGGCTTTGTGGAAGGTAGACAAATAATGGACAATATCATCTAGGCCCATGAGATCATTCACACTTTAAAACTTCAGAAGAGGGGGGGAATGTTAATACAACTGGACCTAGCAAAAGCCTATGACAAAATTAGTTGGCATTACATGATCAAGACTTTGGAAGCCTTTGGTTTCCCCCAGCACTGAATCAGTTGGATTTTCATCCTAGTATCCACAACAAGCTACTCGCTACTAATCAATGGAGCCCCAACCAAACCTTTCTGGCCCATGAGAGGGATCAGACATGGTGACCTATTGTCCCCCTTCCTATTCATTCTGATGATGGAAGGCCTCAGCAGGAGCATAAAGAGCGCAACAACAACTAGAGAAATAACAGGGCTCAAACCCTTCAAAAATTGCCCTACTTCAACCCACCAACAGTTTGTAGATGATACACTCCTCCATGACATACCCACGGTCAAAGAATCCAAAGCTTACAAACACATCCTAGAATATTTTGGAGAAGCCTCGGGTGCTAAGATTAACCACTCCAAGTCGATGATCTTTTTCTTTAATACCAACCCAGCTATCCAAAGGAATTTGACCAACATTCTAGGCTTTGAATGGAAAACACTCCCAACCAAGTATTTAAGGGTTCCTTTGACAGACAAAGTATATAAGTTGTCAACTTGGGAAGGAGTAATAAGCATGTTACAGCAGCGGGTAAAAAAATGGACATATTGGTCCCTTAATCTAGCTGGCAGACTGATCCTAACTAAGACTGTCTTACAAGCTATCCCAACTTATATGATGTCAGTCTTCCCCACTCCACAGGGGATCCTACAGAAAATCAAATCCATCCAGAGGGACTTCCTGTGGCGAGGTGCGGAAATAAAGAAAAAATGGGCCCTGGTGGCCTGGGAGAAAGTCTGCACGCCAAAAAGCAAAGGAGGCTTGGGGCTGCAAGATCCACAAACGACCAACAATGCATATGGGGTGAAACTATGGTGGCATTGGGTCAAAGAAACTACAACACCTTGGGTAAACCTATGGAAGGCAAAGTACACATTGGACACCCGCAACCAGGACATAATCTGCTTTGGAGGAACCAGGGAAGGCTTAGCCATCTAGAACGTAGCATGGTGCAACAAAGCATGGATTCAGACACACAGCTTTTGGGAAATCAGGAATGGCAGAACAGCCAGATTCTAAGAGGATGCTTGGCAACAGGAACCAAGGATGGAAAACACGAAAAGAGGAATACTCCAACATGACCTCATCACGCAAGGAAAAATCAACGTCTATCGATACTGGCAGCAGGGAATGGACCGCAACAAATGGAGAACCTGGGACAAAATTATTCCTCAGAACAATGAGATACCCGCAACAACAATAAAAGAGGTGGAGGAGGAACTGGGAAGATGGAAAATAATAGTAACGGAAGGAGAAGACTAGCTGGGATGGGGGCAAAAAGGACGGAGGGGAATTCAACCTAAAAGAAGTCTGGCACTATATAGCAGACCCAGACCAAGACGACCTAGTGCAACACTGGGATAAGCTCTGGAACAGCCCCCAATGGCCAAAGATTAAGATCTCCTAGTGACTAATATTACACAACTGCATCCTAACTTGGGATAACCTAAGGAAAAGAGGTTTCACTGGTCCGTCAAGATGTCAACTATGTCAAACTCAGGAAGAAACAACCAACCATCTCCTCGACGAATGCGCCTACACTGCAGAACTGTGGGACTGAGCAGCAAGTATCTTCTGTCAGTTAGATAGGATCCGTGATAACATAGCCGCAACAATCAAGCTCTGGAGAGAAAACTACAACGACCAAGTAGAGGTGAACCTCTGTTGGATCCTCACCCCAGGAATGATCATATGGTCGACATGGAAGGAAAGGAACAGACGCATTTTCAAAAACCAAAGCTGGCCAGAAGGGAAGATCAAGGAAACAATAACCTCCATGATACGCGAGATGGTGATGAGTCGTAACTGCCAGGAGGGTAGCGCACAACCCACTGATCAGGATTCCAGAGTCCTAGAGGTTTTCCAACTAATCGGTGGGTGCAACCCCAATCCAAACAGACAACAGCCGCAACTCCAAGTAGGTGAGCGCAACTAGAAACTGCCACCTCCAGGATCTCTAAAGTTGAATTTTGATGGGGCAGCGAAAGGAAACCCAGGAAAAACAGGTTTGGGAGGAGTAATCAGGGACAGTAAAGGGAACATCATATGACTATACGTGGGGAGCCTGGGCAAATCCACCAATAACGCTGTAGAATTTGGGGCCTTGGAGACAGGTCTGTAGATTCTCAGTCGGGAGGGGATGACGAACACCATAGTGGAAGGAGACTCTGCGCTAGTCATCAACATAGTGAGAAAACTCCAAAATGGTACAAGAATAGGCAAGATGTAGAGGCACTGGCGATTGGCCTACCTACTGAAAAAAATCCAGAATCACTTGCGGACAGGGATCAATGTGGAGTTGCACTGGGTGAGGAGGTCAGCGAATGGACTAGCGGATAGAATAGAAAACGAGGGGGCCGAGAACAAAGGTCCAGAACTGGACATAATCTGGAGCAACATCCCGCAAGGTCAATTCCGAGCAGATTGCACCCAACTTGCGGCAAAAGACTGGGATAATAGGAGTAGTACAGAAGATTACGGCAAGAATGGAGGCGCAACAGACACTATAGGACACATAGGTCCCAGACAGAATCTGATGGCCCACCAATCAAATAAGGTTGCAAATGCAAACATAGATCACACATCAGGTGAAGGTATGGCACCATAGCCTCCTCAATAAAAAGAAGTACAGAAGTTACCCATTGGAAAGAAGAAGAGATAAATCGCAGGCGGCAAAGGACGATGGACCTAACTCGTAGGAGGCAAAGGACGATGGACGACAGGTCTCACTAGGGCCAAGTAGGAACACACCTCACCTAAGTACCAAGATGGGATCGGGAAAGGGATGGCGTACAATGAACAGGGCAGAGCATTGGTGCAGGAATAATGGCAGGGTCATCAAATGCACACGCTCTGGAACAGAGTCTTCTAACTGGCATGACCACCTTGATGAGCAGATCATGATTGCAAGGATGGGACCGCAGTCGGGTTGGATCCATAAAGGCTGGGACACCAGAACATATCACAGAACGAGGCATCGCAATTATAGGGGCCACCTTACTTATCATAAGGAGGTGCAGCGGAACAGGGAAAGAATCCAACGTAAGAACCACCACTTGCAAGTTAAGATGGTGCGCATGAAGAAAACCAGCAGCAAGAGAGGCCCCCAGGGAAAGGAACCTCCACAGAGCGCCCACTGGATGACAAGAATTGAACAGGCGGCCAGGGATGCAAGGAGCACCTTCCTCACGAAGGAAGACACCAAGGGGAACACGATCATTAAAAGATGGGAGGGCAAAATTAACAACGCCCGCAGGGGAAAAGCGTAGTAAACACTAACACAAGAAGAAGGAAGGATACAGGACCCCAAAACCACACAATCAAGGATAACCCTCTACGATAGGACGGTGGAGGAAGCTTGGAGAACCAAAATGCTAATAGGTAAGATGTGTGTGAACCGGGGGGAGACCAACAGGACGGAAACCAAAGAGCAGAAGAAAGAGCACACAGGAATTCTCAACCGCCTCAGCAACCTAGAGATGGGGGTAAAAAGGTTGGTGGAGGACCAGAAAAGACAACTGGAGAAACTGGAGAGGATGGCAAGACAATTTCATCTCTATCTACGCTACGTCCACCATATAGATATCAATCCAGCCGACAGTAATGGAACCCTAGCTTGCATCAGAAAGCTACGTCTGGTGGAACAGAGGGAGGAGGACGCGGCATAGCAGAAACGAGACGTAGAGCACCCCATCAACCTAGACTAGTGCATGACCTGCCCAGACCTTGTCTCTCAGAGTAGGAGCTCACCCCACTATGTTCAGACTTTTTTTATTTTTTTTGTTGAAGTTTTTAGACTGGATTATGGTAGCCTGGGTTGGTTTCTCGTTGTGGCGACCCAGGCACTTTTTGTTTATTTTTAGATACTGCACTCCAAGGACCCCAGATCTGGTTTCCGTTAAGGCAGATCCTGGGAAACCTTGCATCAGTTTTGTACTATAACCTTATAAAGAAATATAGATTCACACACTCATTTACCAAAAAAAAATGGTGGAAAGCGAGGAGTTTTTCATCATTGGGCAAGGTTCAATTTTCGTGAGGGCCTAACCTGAAGCCATGGGGGCACCTTGAGGTAGTGGTTGAACGTGTGGTTGCACTTAGAGATATTATATTAAATGATATCGTGACCCGTGCACACATAAGTGGATCAAATCCCACCCCCATGTCCTTCAATTAAAGTCCTCGAGGTGTAGGACAGTTGGTGACGGAGAGTGTTGTTAAGGCACTCCGTGATGTTAAAGTCAACGGTTCGAAACCTGTAGGGACAAAATATCCAGCCATGTTAAGGTTTGGTGTGGCTCAGGTCGGGTGCGATCCCCGGGTGATTTTGATGGCTTAGATGCCCCTGAGTCACAGTTTCTCAGCCACAGGCTAGTCCCACAGGTCACAGACAAACTAGCAAACAAAAAATAATAATTAATATATAAATAAATTATTATAAAATGTTTTGGAACATAATTTAAGTTATATTTTAAAATATTTTATGTTTGGATTTTATAATATTTTATGTTTATATAATGAAATGTGAAAATATATTTTTAAATACAAATAAATTTTGAAATCAATGAGTGATATTTTGTTTATAATAAATTTTAATTATAAGGGTTATGAAATTTTAATTTTAATTTTGAAATAGACTAGCTTTCTACGCATGGGGGTTAAAAAATTTGACCCACGTTTTAGTTGATGCATATTTGCTTTGGATGGGCCTGAACTTGGTTAAAGAAGAAGAGCTAAGGCAAATTCTCATTTGTGGAGATGCGATGATGATAATAAGATCAATGATCAGTCAAAAGATGTCAGAAAACAACTCTTTGAGCTCCCTTTTTCGGAGAATTATTGGATTAGCCTCATGGTTTGACAAGATATCCTTCTTTCACATTAAGGAAGAGCTTAATGATCAAGTCGACTATTGGGTTAGGGTGGCATCATCCCTTTTTGTCGTGGAACAGTGTTAAAAAGCGGGGTTATTCATCCCTCCCCCATACCATAGTTCATGAACTCTATTCGTCACATCATATCAATGGCAAGCAATGAAAGGACACATCGAGGTACAAGAGGCAACTGGAAGCAATCACTCACGCATATGAAGTGAGGTAGTGAGAAGAAAAGCCATCAATGCCAAATTTGTGAGCTCCCTTTCAAATGTGGGATAGAGACCGGGCCCAGAAACCTATTTAGTGATGTTCTATTGTGGAAAGCACTTGCTTAGACTTCGGCTCCTTGTAGTTGTGGGTTTCAGTGGGAGGTTTTCCCTCATGGCTTGGTGCCCTCCATGCCAGTAACATCTCTCGTCATCACCAAGAATCCTCGGGGTTTTGGTGAGTTCTTTAGTATTATTGGCCCGTCTAAAGATTATAGTTTTGTTATTATTATTATTCATTAAAACATGAATCAATGTGGGTTTGAGGTACTCCTTTTTTGGCTTCTCTGTTCTTGTCCTATCTTTAATATATTTTTAGGGTTTTGGCCCGTTGGAAAGTGTTTTAGTGCGAAGGCTCCTAGTTGAGATGAAGGAGATCCAGGACAGGAAATAGGTAAAGAAAATACTCCACAGGCACAAGGAGTATAACTAGGCAACCAACAATGCTCTGCACAGTCTCTCTAAGAAAATTTTTGAGAAATTTACTGAGATGGAGTGTGTCAATGCGAAGAATGTGGCTAGTATCATGAATCTTCTCCAACTGCAACAACAATGCCAACATTTTCAAAATATGATTCCCCTGCAGCATAATGGATCCCCATTTCTAGCTTTGAATAATCAAGGTTAAGTCAATATTCAACACTCAAATGTCAAGGAAGAGGATACAATAGGACAACAACTCACCCCATGGAGGTAGAGGAAACTGGCTCCCCTCATTCTGTTGAGGGGTAGGAAATTCACAACAATGTCCCTATATAATGTTTTATGTAATTGTAAACGAGAAAGGTTTTGGGTCAATTTTATAAACAAGCCACACGCCAAAGTATTTGGAATACTAGTGTAGTGTCAGTCATAGTATCACTACTAGTTAATGTAGAACTATCTATAATTACAAATCTTTTTGGACTATGTATAAACGTTGTTAGTTTCGTCGCAACCCCCTTTTATAATGAAATATATATTTTGTTTTTTGTTTAAATTTTTTTTTTATAAAAAGTATTTTATCATACACAAAGTTAATTGTATGGTTGAAAAACTGATATGGTTGTTCTTGATTTTGAGGGTGTAAGAATCTTGTCCCCTTCAAACATATGTTGGGTGCCTCTCAGTATGTATATAATCCTATTGCATATGTAAACGTTGTCGAGGCATGTTGGGAGAGTGCACTCTACTTTCATGCACTACATAGGTGTAGTCTCCACTGGAGTGAAGTTGTAGGCCAAAACAAAGCATGGATCAACCCAACGCTTCAAATGTTTGATCTCCACAAAACTACTTATAAAATTGTCCACGGCATTGCATACGACTACTACTAGCCAAGAAGACCTTGAAGTGGAAGCGCTCGAGACAACCAAAGAATTGTAATTTGGGGCATTTATCTGGGAAATAAGTTGTTTTATACCTGAAGGTACTAGACCAGGTTTTTGTGGGTATATTCTCATATGGAGATGACAATCAATAAAGCAATGCACTATCGATCATCTTGTTTTAGGAAACAATCCGAGTAATTTTGTTATCTCATAGGAAAATTAGTTATTTCACTATAACAAGGGATTAAGACAAAAACTTCATTCTAAGCCACGGGAAGACGAATTATGCAAGTACTAGCTAGGGTTCCACATGTATATGGTAGTGGAGTCTTTGGTCAAAGTGACAAGGATACAACCTGAGCTAGTGCGGAGATTTTAGTGATAATGGAAGATGAAGCATTGGATTACTCGGTTGACCCGACAGAGGGACAACCGATTTGAGAAACCCCGAGACTTGGTCAACTTGGCATTCTAGCTGCGTTAGGGTAGAGATGGTCAAAAGGGTTTCTCCCAATGGAGGAGAACACACTGTAAAAATTAGGAGAGTTGGCTCGAGGCTTAGCCACCTATGACACTCTAAAATATTTGAGACCATAGGTGAGGGTAAAAGAGAGAGATGGAAAGTTTCTCAAGGGATTTAATGGCGTATCTAATATTCATGCACTAAATAAGGATAAAGGGGTTGATTTGGATTACCTTAGACATGCCTTCTCTAGCCTTGATAGAGATGGAACCATTAAGCAGAGTTATGATGGTGAGAGAAAATTTATTCCTCTACATGCATACTATGGGGATATCAAAATTCAAGTCTGCAACTTTTCAGGGCATCAACAAATAAATAGGAGACAAGGTTTATCAACAAACATTTAGATCTTAACCTAATGAGTGGCTCATTCACATTGGAAACATGGAGTCATGGGCAACCTTTTCTAGAAGGAGAGAGAAAATAAAAAGAAGGAAATGCATAAAAAAATGCTAGAGATGATAAATCCAAATTTGGGTTCAAAGACTAGATTAAATAATGTTATGGAACAAGAAGAGAAGGTAGTTGTAGGATAGTTTCCTACAAAAAATATGTCATGTGAATGTTTAAAGAATTGGACGAGGTTAAACTTTGAACCTCTAGTGGGATATGCACCCCGCATAATGACCCTACCTAAGGGTTGGTTGGTATGGGATTTTAATTTGGTAGGAGAAGTAAACAAGGTTCTATAGAGTGTATGGAAATGGGGCTCCCAAAATATTTTTCTAAAGAAATGACATGTTGACTTCGATGCCAAAATGGCCCAAATGGACATTCTTCCAATATGGCTCTGAATACCAAGGTTACCACTTGTATTATGGTTGGAGTTCATGTTTGAAGAAATAGGAAACTCTGTAGTTATGTTTTATGAAGTTGATTTATCTTTCCAAGATACTGGATACTTCGGGATGGCAAGAATATTAGTGGGCCTTGAAACTAGTAAAGGATTGGCATAAGAATTGGTTATCAAGATAGGTGAAGATCATTTTTAGCTAACTCTTGATTATGAAGGAACGCCCTTTACATGTGGGTAGTGCCATAGCCATGGGAACCTAGTAGTGGATTGCAATTACCCTAATCAGAGGAAGGTGTGGGCGTAGAGAAAACAACCACAAGTATTTGGAGTGGAATTGTAGGAATTTCCTCTAACAAATAGAAGGACATAAGTTGTAAGGGAAAAGAGGTAAACAAAAGGTACCTCTAACAAGCTAGTGGCAGTGGTAGAAAAACCTTTGACCTTAGGTCACCACAAGGAACAGAGCCTGGACACTTCCAGTGACAATAAGGACTATAAGCCCCTCATGAGAAAGTTATCTTAGTTACCTTCCCCTCATAAGAGAAAATCTTCATAAATTTTCGTTTTTGGAACTTGAGGGTTAGAGGCATAAATAAAAGGAATGGAATCCATCAACGAATTCCTTCCAGGTATTTCAGGCATTAGAAATCTTGTATCCCCAACCCTAATCTCTCTACTAGTGATTGCTAAGGCTCTAGTAGAAGAAGAAGCCCAAGTGGGGACTTTTAAAAACTCTAAATTGGAATATGAAGTTGGGAGGGTCTCTTGGGATTCTTCTCATCCATAATCCTCCAAATACGCTTCAACCCAGAAGCAAAGGAATCCTTGATTTCCCAGGGAAGGTGGCAATAAGGTTAGGGTTCCTTAATGAGAAAAACTAGAATCCAAACCAAAGAGGGGGAAAGTATTATATGTATGAGGCATAGAAACAAGCATCATCAGATGTTAGAAGTAGGGAACAATTATCTCTAATTAAGGCTCTTAGAGCATCTGCCCCTTGTGGGGGAATTAAATTATCTTCCTAACACTCAACTATTGAGGGCTAGCCAATCCCTCAAATAAATTGGCCATCAAGAGGCTTATAGAGAAATAAAAACCCTCTATTATCCTCCTTCAGAAGACAATGGAAGATGGGGTAAAGGCTATTCAGGAACCATCCAAATTTATGATTGGGTGGGAGTTCAATTATATCGATACTATTGGGAGAGATGGTGGGAATATAATGGAATGGTAGAGTTGTTCATTTACCCTATCTAACTCCTGGGCATTTTCTACAAGTCTAGGGGTAGTCTTATTTTCATTGGATATGAGGAAATAAATCTTTGTCCTAAAAATATATGGCTCTTGCTCAAATAGAGCGGAATACTAGAAAAAAAAAATTCGATATGAAGTGTATTTAGAGCATCCTTATGGTGATAGGGGGAGACCCAAACTTCACATTAAGAGCTTCAAAAATATGGGGACCAATTACTCACATGGATTGTCTCTCTAGTTGTTTTATAAGAAAGCTAGAAATATTATTTCTCTCGCTCTGCTATGAAAACCCTAGCCACCCCTTGCATTGTTTGATCAACCCTTTTGGTCACTACCATGCTAGGAAGGGGGCTTGATCCTCCTCCTGATTTTTCTTCTGTAGTTGTTTCCTTCAAGTTTTTTTTGAACTCGACCTCCCACATGGTTTCCCATCCTACCCAGGAGTGATTTGTCAAGAAGCTAGATCAGTTTTCGAAAGTTCGACTTCCCCAAGTTTCTGCTAGATGTAATGCCCTTAACTTTGTGAAAAAGGGTCTCGTTGGGAAATTTACCGGTCTTTGGCCCTCTCTAAGGAAAATGGAATCCTAGATCATTAGTAATTGGAAACCATTAATTAGAGGGCACATTAACTACTTCTTAGGCGGGTATGTGTATTACACATTCCTCTTTGACTTTAAAGAGGAACGAGATTTAATTCAGAAGCAGTCCCTATTTTGATGGAATAAGAGGCATGTATCTTAACCGTTGGACCCCATATTTCACCCAAAAGTGGATATCTCTTTTGTTTTCCCTGTTTGGGTTTGTCTCCCCCATCTTCCTTTGCACTATTGGGGGGATGATGCCCTTACAAGCATTGGAGATATGATTGGTAAATATATTGACAAAGCTCAGCCAAATCCCCTAATGTTTGCTTGTGCTAGGATTTGTGTTAAGGTAGATTTAGAAAAAATGAATACTAAAGGCCATTATACTCTCTTTAGATGACTTTTCTTTCAACGGGTGGACTATGAGCAATTACCTTTTAAATTCAAATCATGTCATGAATATGGGCATTTTCCCAAAAAATTCCCTAAAAAACCTCAAGAAATTCAAGGGAACCCACATAAATAAGAAGGATGGAAATAGGTGCGAAGGAAAATGAATAACAACAAAGGACCCTTGTAGCCATCGACACAAGCAATAACCACTAATCTAGAAAGTCCATTAGCAAAGAATAAAGAGGCTTGTAAGGTAATTCATCTATAAAACTCTGAATCCACTATAAGTGTCCCTTCTTCCTCTAAAAATCAATTTGAAATTCTAGGTACTACAATAGTTGAATCCTTTGAGAGGAAAAATGTTGGGTCTTCATCGAAAGGTACAGTGATAGTTCAAGTAGCCCCTCCCCCATCTAAAACCCCCTCCCTTATTCCACCAAACTGAGAAGACAACAAACAAGAAGAACCTTTAGGTGAGTCTAAAATGGCCAATATGGGGGGTTCATCCCAGATATCCAAAATAATTACAAGAAAAAAAACTCATCGTGCCTTAGAGGAAAGTGAAACGCATGAAGAAAAAATCCAAAAAAAGTAGGAAGAAGGACCAATAAGGACAGGCGAGATGAAGCTACCAACGTTTATAAAGCTCTTGGTACCCAACCCTCTATTTCTTCCATTTGGTCTTCGAAAAAAGGGAGTAAAGGTCAAGAAGTAAGCACCAGTCCTCATGATACCCTAGGTGGGGATCTCACTCAAACCCAAAATTAAATAAAATTCCTCTCATGGAATTGCAGAGGTATGGGAAATAAGGTCAAAGAATAAGTTGTCAGAGACTTGATTAAATCAGAAAAACCCTCTGCATTTCTTATTCAGGAAATCAAGTTAAGTGTAGGAGATGTGAATCTCATTGGACAAAAGCTGTGGAAAATCAGTAAATATTTTGTAGTCAACTCAAAAGGAGCCTCTCGAGGTATTCTCTCTTTGTGGGACCCCTCCTGTCTAGATATTCTAGACTCAGTCACTATTGAAAATTGGATTCTCATAAAATTCAAACAAATGGACACCAGATATATCTTTCATCTCATCAATGTTTACTCCTTGAGAAAGATACCCAGAAAAAGTAGGCTTTTGGAAATTTTTGCAAAATATTAAAGGAAATTATAGTGTTGACAATTGTATCATTGGGGGAGATTTCAACACAACGCTTTCAAGAGAGAAAAAAAAGGAGGCAATATTGTAAGAGATCTAATGGAGGGAAAAATGGTTGATCTCATTTTTTATTGGGACCTCTATGAAGTTAACCAATTTATGGGAAGTATACCTAGAGCAATAGAAGAATTGGAACAAGTTATATTGCAGCTCATTTGGTTCATTTTTTGTTGCACAGATACTTCTTTCTTCAAGACTTCATAATCTCCTCACACATTATCTTCTATGTCATTTCTTATCATAAAACTATTACTCTTTCAATTGACACATATGAAAATTTTAGTCCTCTCCCCTTCCAATTTAATCCTATCTGGTTGTGTGCGGAGGAAGTTTATAAAATTGTTGAGCATGCTTGGAAAACCCCTTTCTCGGGCTCTTGTTTTGTGTGGGAGTCTAAGCTAAAGTCAGTAAAAAATGCTTTAAAGTACTAGGATGAATTTATGCATGTTCCTACAACTAAAGAGTGTCGGGATCTGCAACTTCAAATGATTAATATACATCATAACTTAGAATAAGAAGAAGTCAATGAAGATATTTAGACTCATGAAAGGGAAGTAAGCTTGAAATTGCATAAGGTCTTCAAGAAGGAGGAAGAAGAGTGGAGGCTTAAATCAATAAGAATGTGGCCTTGTATATTGAAGAATACCCCCTTGACCCACGGTCTATTCAAGTAATGCCGGAAAATATCCCCCAATTAATCACAGTGGAAGAGAACAATTCTTTTGTTCAGAAAATTGATGATGAAGAAATTAGGCAAATTATCTAGAGTCCGGGAAAAGATAAGGCCCGAGGACCATATGGTTTCTCTATTCACTTCTTCTGGGTCTTTTGGAATTTAGTGGGCCTAGATCTCAAGAGGATGTTGAATTAACCCTTACATGAGAAAAAAAGTTGGGGGAGGAACGAATTCTTCCTTCCTTACATTAATCCTAAAGGAGACCAATCCCTCCTCTTTTTCCAAGTTTCGTCCTATCTCTCTTTGTAATTATGCTTATAAAATTCTAACAAAAGTGATTGCAAACAAGTTGAAACAGGTTATTGGTAGGATAATTTATGATAATTAGGTAGGATTTATTCAAAAAATCATATTGTAGACAACATAATCCTAGTCCAAGAAGCAATTCATTCAAGCAAGATAAGGAAAGAAAAAGGAATGATTATTAAGATGGATATGGCCAACTGTTTTGACCGTGTATGCCACTTGTTCATGTCTATTGTAATGAAAATGTTTGGATTCAGTCAAGATTTCATAAGTTGGATTCAATCTTGTATTGTATCTTCTTCGATAACCCATCTCATTAATGGTTGCCCATCTTCCATCTTCAAGATAAATAGAGGATTAAGACAAGGTTTCCCGCTTTCCCCTCCCTTATATGTTATCATGGCAGAGTCCTTGAGCAGAAAGTTAGATCAAGAAAGACATAATGGTCTAATCCAAGGTATGAATATCTCACGGGGAGTCATAGCAATAAATCACTCTCAATTTGTCAATGACACTCTTCTTCTCATAGTTGCCTCTTCAATAATAGCAAAAAGGTTCAAAAGGGTCCTTGATTTTTTTATTGATGCATCTAGAGGTAAATTTAATCACACTAAGAGTCACATTTATGGTTGAAATATTACAAGTACACAACTG
>JASDQU010108094.1:55275-67418 GCA_032191745.1 Picea mariana
ATAGACACTAGATGGTTGGTGATCATACCTTCGATTTCCACCACTGAAGCTTGGTGGTCAGCTTGGTTATTATCCAAGGCTACATAAATTTGCAGCACACTCCTGGCCACGTCATTAATGGTGGTAGCTTCTTGAACGTTGTAAATTCTTTGGCTATTCTATTGTCGGTGCGGGCAGTCCCTCAGTAGATGCTCTTCTCCACAACCCCAACATTTCAAAGGTGCTCTCTTTGGGTTATCAGTCTTTACTGGGGCAGATCCAGAAAGTTTATTTCCGCTCAAGGAGGGAAAGTTCTGCTGGTGTACACTTTGGGCTGGGAAGCTCATCCTTGAGTTCTTTTTATAGTCCTTAAATCTTGGGGATTTAAAGCCCCTTTTCTGGAATCCCGGACTATTCTTCTGCTTCCAGCCTTCGCGAGGTCATGTTCGATGCCCAAGCTGTTCATAACAATATCTTGCCTTTCGGATAGTATCTTCTAGGGTCTTTGGTTCGTCAAATTCAATCTTGTTTTGATAGTCCTTTGGTAGTCCACTGATGAATCGTTGCACCTTTTCCTTTTCTACTTTTATGTAGGGTACATACCTTAGCAACTCAAGGAATCTGCTGATATATTCCTCTATGGTGAGTTGCCCCAGTTTAAGTTCATAGAATTCTTTAGTCTTTTCGTCGAAATATTTTTCCGACAAATACTTCTTCCTGAAGTATTTCTCAAACCGTTCCCAAGACAGGTCTTATTCGTGAATCCCTTTTACATTCTTAAGGCCTTCCCACCAAATGGAAGCCTTTCCATTCAAGTTGAAGGTGGCTACTCGGGCCTTCAAGTTTTCTGAGAAGTCATGGACTCTGAAATATTTCTTTAGTCCAAGCAGCCAGGCCTCCGCTTCCTCTCCCTTCTTTATTTCACCGTCGAAGGAGGGTGGTTTGGCCTTCTTGAACTCTTCGAGATTATGACTCTTGGAAAGTTTTCGCTTCTTTCATTTTCTTCGGGAATGAGAACTAGTTCTGCTGCTAGAAGATCCCTCCAAGTCGCCAGCTTCCTTTCCAGAAGAATCATCCGACGCTTGTCCCTTATCTATGGGGTGGACCTTTCTCGAGGTGCTCCTCTCAGTGTGGCCATTGACATGACCACGTTTCTGTGTCTCAAGTTCATGTTGCAATTTCCTTTGTATGTCGGATAAGCTCTACAGTAAAACTGCATTAATTTCCGTTTGCTTCTCTTTCTCTTTTATCATCCTTTCGTTGTCAGCCTTGCAACTCTGTAATTCGACCATGAGGCTCCTCACAGTCTCAGCTAGATCTGGAGGGGTCCCTACCGCCCTCCTTTCGTCAGACTCTTTGTCTCTATTGTGGGATCCCTCCCCCACTTCATGGTGAGTCACCATTCTATACGTCTGAAATTTCCCGCGGTTGATCATCCGCTTGTTTGCCAAAGAAAAATGCTTGTTGTTAGTCAATATATATATAATCCGCGCAATATTCATATTTTTCACATGCATACACACAATAGGGGTTTTTCATTCTTAACTTCGACTTTTGATTAAGGGGGGTTAAGATAGAGGGTTACTCTTGTTAAGAGTGCTTCAAATGGAGTCTTTGCGCAACTTGTTCATGAGCCCAAGCAAGCCAAGTGTTGTAACCATGCTCTGATACCAATTTGTAACACACCCACTACGAGAACTAATATTTTTTGGCTTTTTCCTTCTTTTCACCGAGGAACAGAATCCCCGAATTCCTATGGGACGTGATGCAGACCCTACCATCCCTTATCCTTACCCATGTGATCGTTGGCTATGACCACAGGCCTTACCAGAGAGGTGTTTCTAGCTTTCGCGATTCGAGAAATCACGATGCATGTGTTCCCCTGCTCTCTTGTCTCTCGAAGTGCTGAAATCCGAAAGGAACCAACAGTTTGTCACATCTAAGAATGCCTCGGATTAAAACCTGGTATCCCACCTTTCAGAGTTTCACGTACTGGGTTTTCACGGTAGAAGAGGACGAGGGGTTCATACCCTTCAGTTTTCTGGGTGCCTAAACACCGAAAACCAAATCTACATGCGCTAAGCCATATCAGGATTTCACAAGTCGGGAATTTGGGACTGGCGTGTACCAGGAACTTGCTTCTAGATATCTCGGGTGCCGAAATAACGAGACATCAAGACTTATCCGCGCTATTATTATTTTGGGGTTTTGCAAGTCGGGGTTTCGCGATATGCACAGATAGGAGGTCTCGCACTTAGGTTTCCCGGGAGCCGAAACTACTAAGCCCGTATTCATCGCTAAGCTCATTTCGGGGTTTCGCAAGTTGGGACTTCGTGACTGGCAAGTACAAGGGAACTGACCCTTGGGTTTCTCGGGTGCCGAAACACCGAAATATCCAAACTCTAGACACGCTATGCCATTTCGGGGTTTCGCAAGTCAGGATTTTGGGACTGGCGAGTACAAGAAACTTGCCCTTAGATATCTTGGGTGTCGAAACACCGAAATACCGTATCTCATTCGTGTTAGACCTTTTTGGGGTTTCATACTTCGGGATTTCACGATATGCATAGACAGGAGGTCTTGCACTTAGGTTTCCCGGGAGTCGAAACTCCTAAGCCCGTATTCATCGCTAAGCTTATTTCGGGGTTTCGCAAGTCAGGATTTCGGGACTAGCGAGTACAAGAGACTTGCCCTTGGATTTACTGGGTGCCGAAACACTGAAAGACCAAACTCTGAGGGAACCATTCTTACTGGTGCAAGGTCTCCAAACTTAGGCCATAAAATCCTTCAACGGATTCTTGGGTAATTATCACCAGGCTTGGGGACATGATTGAAGGGCCTTCTTAACTTATCGAGCTATGAATTCTGTGACAGGGGCGAGGTAAGGTTAGATATTTACTTAAACGGTAGTCCTTTCAAGGAACTCACTCCGGCTCTGGAATAGTGAGGGAAACTTCCCAGAAGGAGGTGCCTTCGTGGAAATCCAACCAAGACATCGCGTGAGTCAAGTAAATGGGGCAGATCTCTCGAGAATGGACTCGGAAATTGAACTTGTTCAATGTATATATATATATAAATGAACCGAATATGGCCATACAAATATAAGCAAGGATCCGCCTTTTCCGATCAAACACACCAGGAAAACACTTCTATAAAGAAACCATTCATGAGTGTACAACCATGAGCATGCATTTTAGGAACATTCAATTTGAAATACAGGACATAAATACTTATAAGAAAACACCAGGTGTAATGCAACTGCTGAGAAGGGTGCTCGTTTCCACCCAACCATAGGCTCAGCGACTCCAAATGGATTTACCACTAGCCACCCCCGAACTAGACCATGATGCTTTGAGACTTAGTCTCTTACTTCCCGCTCGTCGGAAGTCTAGGGCGAAGGTTACTCTCCTTCTCCTCTGCTCCTGACTCACTGTATTTCCCGGAGTTCCTCTGGTTCTCCTTTTGCGGTTCCGGTCGCATGCGTGTGTGTGTCTGTATGCTCTTCTCTCCCCCCCTTCCACACTTCTTTCCTCCTACGAGGTTGCGTGTGGCATGAAATTCCCTGTCCGATGGTTAGGTCTGAGAGCTTCTATGGATGGGCGGTTCGCCCCATCCCCTCATTTACTCTTGAGGAGCCTCCCCACCTACCATCTGGGTGGGTAATTCATTTCGGGGTTTGAGAGTGAGCTTTGGTTTTCCCGAGCACGTACAAACCAATACGGTTTTGGTTCGGTGGAAGTTAACGCAGCCACTCCCGGCCCCTTCCACCACCTCTCATCAGCCATCGTGGTCTCTTTTCAACACATCCCCCTCTCAGCAGTCATGCAACATATATTCATACATCATTTACATTCCTCGAACCTTTTATACTAAGGTCCATTAAATCAAACATTCACAATCTTTGAGTTTTCCATAGTTCTTGGCCAGTATAGTTATTTTTATAGACTGGGGGAAACAGGGTGTTACACTAGGGCCCATTTTTTCTTTGTTTCCGCACCTCACCATAGGAAGTCCCTCTGGATGGATCTGATTTTCTGTAGGATCCCCTGTGGAGTGGGGAAGATTGACATCATATAAGTTGGGATAGCTTGTAAGATAGTCTTAGTTAGGATCAGTCTGCCAGCTAGATTAAGGGACCTATACGTCCATTTTTTTACCTGCTCCTGTAACCTGTTTATTACTCCTTCCCAAGTTGACAACTTATATACTTTTTCTGTCAAAGGAACCCCCAAATACTTGGTTGGGAGTGTTTTACATTCAAAGCCTAGAATGTTGGTCAAATTCCTTTGGATAGCTAGGTTGGTATTAAAGAAAAAGATCATCGACTTGGAGTGGTTAATCTCAACGCCCGAGGCTTCTCCAAAATCTTTTAGGATGCGTTTGTAGGCTTTTGATTCTTTGACCGTGGGTATTCCGTGGAGGAGTGTATCATCTACAAACTGTTGGTGGGTTGAAGTAGGGCAATTTCCGAAGGGTTTGAGCCTTGTTATTTCTCCAGTTGTTGTTGCGCTCTTTATGCTCCTATTAAGGCCTTCCATCATCAGAATGAAAAGGAAGGGGGACAACGGGTCGCCTTGTCTGATCCCTCTTGTGGGCCATAAATGTTTGGTCGAGGCTCCATTGATTAGTAGTGAGTAGCTTGATGTGGATACTAGGCTGACAATCCAACTGATCCAGTGTTGGGTGACACCAAAGGCTTCCAAAGTCTTGATCATGTAATGCCATCTAATTTTGTCATAGGCTTTTGCTAGGTCCAGTTGTATTAACATTCCCCCCCTCTTCTAAAGTTTTAAGGTGTGAATGATCTCATGGGCCTAGATGATATTGTCCATTATTTGTTTCGCTTCCACAAAGCTTGCATGTTCTTGCGAGATCAGTGAAGGTAGGAGGGGTTTCAATCTATTTGCTATGACTTTGGAGATAATCTTGTAGATCACGTTACAAAGTGCTATGGGTCTATACCGGTCCGGGCTTTTGGCTTCATTTTCTTTAGGGATTAGGGTGATCATGGTTGCGTTTAGTGCTTTAAGGATGGAGGCAGACCTTCTAAAGTCCTCTACTACCTTATAGATGTCATATTTGACAATTTCTCAGCAGGCTTTGAAGAACTCCAAGTGAAGCCATCTGGACCTGGTGCTTTCCCACTGGGCATTTCCCGGAGAGCTTGATCAACTTCTTCCGTGGCAATAGGTTTGTTCAGGAAGATGTTTTGTTGCTCGGTAACCAGGCATGGAATATGCCGGGTTATCTTCTGGATGGCCTCCGATCTGTCTTGATGAGGTTCTTGGGCTATCCCATGGAAGTGGCTGACTAGAGCGCTTTCGATCTCCTGATGTGACTCGCGCTCGATTCCATCCTGGTCCTTGATCTTCAGTATTTTTATGGGCTCTTTTGACCATGGTTGTTTTGTGGAAGAACTTGGTGTTCCGCTCTCCTTCCTTTAGCCATAAGATGCGAGACTTTTGACGCCAAAGTGTTTCCTCCTGCTAGCATTGCGCCTCCCATTCTCGTGTCATTTGGAGCTCTTCCTTTTTTCGGTCCTCCGTATAGCCTTCCCATAAGCAAGTTTCTTGGAGTTTTTCATTTTTTCTTTGATGTTGTTTTTCTCTGTGTTTATATTCCCAAAGATATTCCTATTCCATTCCTTGAGTTTTTTTCTGATGTATTTAAGTTTCTTGTGTAGTTTGAACATCCTAGTCCCTTGCTCATGTGAGCTCCTCCCGCCACCATTGTTTGATTTTTTTCCTTGAAAGTTGGGTGATCGATCAAGAATTTCTCAAATCTGAAGGGTCTGTTCTTAGTTGTTGTTTGGAAGCCTACTTCCAGTTGTATTGGCCAGTGATCAGATCCACCCCAGGGGAGGATGTTGCAGTCTAAGGTTATCCCCTGCATGATGATTGACTCCGATATAAGGAATCAGTCAAGTCTTGTAGCTACCTGAAACTATTTCATCTGTTTATTGGTCCAGGTGAAGTAGCCATTCTTGGTTTGGAGGTCTACCATCTCCGCTCTGTCTATAAAATTTGAAAACTCCTCCGCATCCTGATCGAATCTTCTTGTACCACCCTTCTTTTCCGCAAGGGAGGTGATAATGTTAAAGTCCCCTGCTAGTATCCAGTGGAGGTTGGTGGCTCGACCTTTTATATCTTCTAGGTCTCAAATTATTCCTTTCTTTTTCTCTGGCCCGTGGGGCC
Source organism: Picea mariana (assembly GCA_032191745.1). Classification (NCBI taxonomy): domain Eukaryota; kingdom Viridiplantae; phylum Streptophyta; class Pinopsida; order Pinales; family Pinaceae; genus Picea; species Picea mariana. The sequence continues at coordinate 61,449 of JASDQU010108094.1, forward strand.
CATACACATTTGTGCATAGAATCTGCTCAGTATTTCCTATGATTTGCATGCGTACCGTTAGGGTGTACCTGGTTGCCTCGGCTGCTAACTAATTTAGGATTTGTGGGTTCCACAGAGTGAGTATGCCGCCTAACCTTTGGTGGTCTTCGATGGCTACCATCTTGTACTTGCGCCAGTGTTGTTTACTGATTGCCTCCATTCTGTCTGTAGTACATTTCGTCTCTTGAATAAAACAGAGATCCGGTTGCTCCTTCTTTAGTTTATTCTTAAGGATTCTTTGTTTTCTTGGGCTGTTTAGGCCTCTTATATTCCAAGTTATAACCTTAATTTTTAAACATGTGGGGGAGAGTGGGGAAAGAGTTTCTTGATCTTACCTGAGTTTATCAGTAGCGCTCCCAGCTCCTATAGTGCTACGTTGTTTGATTTCCTGCCTTTTTTCCTTCTCGTCTATTTGGGTGATGGTTGCGATTGTCCCTCGTCGACTTTCACTCCTAGGTGTCCTATCTCCACGTGTGTGCATTTTTTTCCTCTCGCTTTGGCTTCCTCCCGTAGGACGAACATGTATTGGATGCGGTCGAGTTGCTCTGTTGGTACGCTGTCGACTCCCTGCCTTTTCCATTGTTCTAATATGTGCGGAAGGTCTATCCCTTTCCTTTCCACCAATTCTTTGAGATTGGGGCCTTCTGTACCTACTTCGCTCAGGGTCATCTCTGCATCCCCCTTTGCGTCTTGCATGACAGTGTTGTCCTCTTTTGTTTCTCCGTCCATCGAGGTTGCCCTACTCCCCTGAGCTGTTGTAATGTTTGCCTGTTGGGTGGGCTCTTTTGTTGCTTGGTCCTTGACTTCTGGAACTTTTTCCGAGTCCTTTTCTTCTGTTGTCCCTTTGTTTGTTTGGTCCCTTCCTTCCACCGTATTTCGGGTCTCCTGGGTATTTCTTGCCGAGGTTTTATTTTGCTTTTATTTGCTCTGTTCCTGGGGTTCGAAGTGATAAACCCTTCCTCATCTTGCTGTGTTTTGGGATTTACCGCTTCCTACCTTTTGTTTAGAGGTAAATCTTTGATCAAGTGTCCATGCTCATGGCATCGTCTACATATAAAGGGGATCTGTTCGTAATCTATGTTTTGGATCCATTCCTCATCCTTGAATTCCAGACTTATGGCTTCTGGGAGTGCTCCAGAAACGTCCATCTCTATACAGATTCTTGCATACGATGTGTATCTTCCTTTTAGGGTGGCTTCTGAGGTCTTCACATATTTCCCCAATTTGTTTCCTATTGCTTCAAAGGTAGAGGGCAACCAATAGTCTAGGGGTAGGGAATAGAGTCTTAGCCATACTGGTACCTTTTTGAACGTTTCTTTCTCTGGGGCAAAATTTTCTTTCTAGGGTTGCATGTAGAGTCCTGCTGAGGCGTGGAAGTATGGACCTCCCTCAAAGACTCTATCCCTATCCTCCAGGATAATAAAGACTGCTTTAAAGAAACCCTTCGAGACTAGGTGGAGTTCCACTTCTCCATTTGGCTTCCAGTGGTATTTAATCCAGTTGCCCAGAGTTCTTTCTGTGGGCCATAACCCCATGAATTTTCATATGAGCGCATGCATCTTTATTTGATCCCTGTAGAGTTGCATTTGTGGGTCTTCTAGTACCACCTTGGGTATCAATATTGTTTTAGGTTTGCAGGGGTTGCGCTCCTCTGTCTCGTTAACCTTCTCGGTCTCGTGCTTTTCATTATGAGTCTCCTTAGCGACTTCCTCCATGGTCTCATTTTTGTCCCGACTTCTTTCTTGATGCTTCCCTGGGTCTAATCCCGAGGTTCCTGTCGCTGGTGCCTTGAAAATTCCGCTTCTTGGCCCTTTTCCTCTATCCACCACTACCTGTTTGTATGAGGGGGTCCCCTTGCCCCTTCCCCCCCCCCAACTGCTCATGCTGCTCTCTGTTGTGGCCGCGACCTTCAAACCCTAGCTCGCCGTGGCTGTCAATTCTCCCTCCTTGCTTTCCACCATTGAATCCAACCCCTTTGAGCATTTTTATATTAATTATTAATATTCTATTTTTAAACTAATAAAATTTTAATTTAATAATAAAATTTACTAAGTATATATTTCATTATTAAAAAACCCTGTTCAATTGTAATCATCTCCACTCAAACAATAATTAAAAAAAATCTAAAGTAAACCCTCCACAAATTAAAACAAAAGAATTATTCATCAAACTTCACATCAAATCCTAATGATTACAACCATCGTTGTCATTTCTAAACATGATTTTAATGATATTTATTTGTTAAACCTCACTTCTCAAACCAAAAAATATGGGTATTATAATAATAATTATTATAAAATTTAAGAAGTGATGAACTTTAATAAAATTTTCCCTTATAATATGGGTATTATAAAATTTAAGAAATGATGAATTTAAATAACTTTTTTGCTTATAATAGTTAGCCTAGTCATGCTGGCAATTAAAAATCTTTGAATGATCGGTAGATATAGCCAACTCTTTATTAATTGGATGAAAATATTAAAAAACCTCATCTAAGATGATTTCTTTAATAATTGGATGAAAATATTAAAAAACCTCATCTAGGATGATTAACTCCAGATATCATGTTCCCCGGGTAGGGTGTTAGTCCATAAACTAGCTATCATGTTCCCAAAGTGCTTTTCCCTCAAAGAACCATTTGTTTATTAAGCAACAAATATTCAAATTCAAGATTATTGGGTGGTCATAAACACTTTTAAGCACTCCCTTGAATTCTTTCAAAGTGGAGATGAATATTAAAAATCAAATTTAGTTGTAGTAGAGGTTAACCACGACCACTTTCATTTTTATATTAAAAACATAATTAATATTAAAAAAATTAATATAATTTTTTATTACTAAATAAAATATGGTCAAATAAGATTGCATCAAATAGAATTACATCATCTACATTAATCATTAAAATAAAAAATAAATAAATAAAATTATATCTATATTTATAATTAAAATTAAAATTAAACAATATAATTAATAATTAAAATTAAAAATAAATAAATAAAATTATATCTATATTTATAATTAAAATTAAAATTAAACAATATAATATATGTTGAACCAATTTATCAATAGTTTTTATAATATTTTTAAAATGAATATTTAAAATATAGTAATGTTTCACAAATATAGATACTAATACTATAATGAATATCAATGGTTATAAACAAAGTTTTTGAATTCAATAATTCTTCATTTTCAAGATTGATGTTTTTATAAGAGAGATTATTTCCATTTTTAAAATAGATAATAAAGTTGGGTGAGGAAGTTTTGGATCTCTCTTTCAAATATTAATAAATCAAAAGTTAAGATGGACATTTTAATACATTTTGATGCGTAATGGATCCTTGATTGCACCAAAAGTAGCTAGGTCCATTTACATCTACAACCCAATATGATAAAGATGTTGTCACATTTGTCACATGGGTAATGTTTACATCATCGTATGTTTAAAAAAAATATTTATAATAAATACTAATAGTAATATTATATGTTAGCCAAATATAGAGACAAACTCAAACAAAAATACCTCTATATATCCATCTAATTTTAAGGTCACGACCAAGACACCAAATTGGTGTATGAGAGCCCCTTGTTTGTGGGACAAGGGACCCCCTCTGCTGAGCGATTTGACTACTAAAGTCTATAGAAGTATAAATACCCTACTCCCCTCTGGATTTGAGCTTGTGACCTCTTAAGAGGAAACACATGTTCTTAACCATTAGGCTCACTCATACTGTATTTATTATTATTTATTCATTATATTTTCATTATTATTATATATCAATAATAACAATGTGTGTGCCCCAAGGGGGGCAACTCAATTGGCAAGTGCCGTGAAAATGAAGTTCCAAAGAGGTCTCGAGTTCAACTCCCCCCGACTAATCTAGTGTGTAGCACGCGGGGCAGCGTGGACACACCTTGAGGTTATAATGGTAGCAGTTGGATAACACGACCACGTGCCCAACTAGTTGCTGATTCCGCCAGCCATAAAAAAAATAATAGCAATGTGTGCATCGATTATATATTAATAATGTATTGTTATTATTATATTTTATAATAATAATAATTGCGTCGAAATGTGCTCTACAACCCAGTATGGGAGAGATGTCCATGTAACATAACGCATTAAAATGATAGTAAAAAATCCACAAAATAATAAATTAATAATAAAATAATAAAAAACATTAAAATATATATAAATAAAAAAACACATATAAACAACAAGTCGACTCAATTAATCAATCGACACAATAATCAAAATGCGTATATAGTACCACCAACATAGATCCATATTAACCCCAGATCTATCAAGCGTCGAGAGGGATAAAATCTCTAGAGGTGCAAACATTTAACCTTTCCTTGAGTTTTGCATTGTAAAACAAGTTTTCACCTCAATAGATTGGATCCCTCTCGACGCTTGATAGATCCGGGGTTAAGTAGGATCTATGCTAGTATTATATTATATAGTTATTAATTTGTAATATTATACAATATTTAATTAGTAGTTATAAAGTTGTAATATACTTATTAATTTAGTATTATATATTTTTTGTATAATAATTAATTCATATCAATTGGTAGTATGCGCTTTGATAATTTCATCTTTAATTCATATTACAAATATCCTATAATATGGTTGGCACATTCACATTTGTATGATAATATAATAAGATATAATAAGTATTGACCTTTTCCTATGTTTGCATTCATAGTATTATTTTATTATATTTATTGATTGATATTATATTTAATATCCAATTTGATGTTTGACTTGGCTGATCTTAAAATTAGATTATTATTATTTATTGTTATGGATATACTATATATTTAATATTATTATATCGTATTATACATTTATTCTATTGTTCCCACATTCACATTCATTCATAATAGTATTATATTATAGTTTTTAATTCATATTAATAACTGTCACGTCCCCAAATTGCGCCTTGCGATCGTACACCTCTGGAGGGTGTGTGACACCACAACATTTCTCGCTTGGCTACTTGGCAACACTAAGGTTACTTCGACGAGTCACACTCCTACTCTAATGCAACTCTTGTATATTTAGACATTTGTTAATTGATTTAACACTTAGTTATATTTAAGCACACATTCATGAGAAACCAAGAGAACAACAGAACAAACGAAAGACAAACACATATATAGTGCCGACAACACGAACTGTGCCTAACACCTGACTAAGTCTTTGTTATTGCGAAACAATTACAACATGAGAACTATCAACTTGGTTTACAACAAGGCGACGTCAAATGACACGCCTCACCTCACAAAGACACGCATACAAAGATCGTCACCAAGAATCTCTGTCGCAATCGTCTCTGCAGCCACCTGCAATGCACTTCAGACATGCCCCCAACCGTAGACTTGTTGTCTCTTCATTTTCGTAGGCTTCACATATTTCGGTTCTGCATCACACATGCTTCCAACATACCTGCGTTTCCAGACTTCACTAAAATCAACTCAAGAGAAGTTCACCCAACTCTGTCCAATGAATTGCAATGTCCCCATTTTGGGTTCCCTAGCTTTGTAATTGGAGATGACTCTGTGGGCTTGTGTTAGCTTGATCAGAGGGGTGATTTGATGCTACCATTGAGCTTAGGGGGTTTAGAGGAGTTATATGATTCTTTCAAGGTCCTATTATCATATTTCATCATCGGGATCACAACTTCGCAGTCATATTTCAACTTTGATGCATTTTGATTGTTCTTTTAATTTGAGAGTATTACTGATCCAGATTATTTTCGGCACGAAATGAGAGCAGAGATATAATAAAGAAATGCACAGAGATATCGCGTATATCCAGTAATATAACAGAAATATATCATAGATGCAACCATAAACACAGAGATGCAGTAATACACGATTTCTATTAATGAAAGAAATGTACAGAGACTGTAAAAATACAGAGTG
>JASDQU010108094.1:92659-133861 GCA_032191745.1 Picea mariana
TATTTGCGCCAAAGAGCGGTGGATACTAGTATTGGATACATCATAAGTGATATAGGTATCTAGTACCTCACCAATAGCCTTAAGACCATCATCCATCTAGAATTCTAGTAGTAAGTTTGGGAGCTTTATCCAGATGGGAAATATGGATAAGGCCTCTTCCCTGGAATCAAAAAGTGGATGCTAGGGATTTACACACAAGATTTTTTTTTATATTAATACCATTGCACTACCAATATCTTCTTTGCTTCCTCCTTTGTGCGAAAACAAAAATGATCCAACCTCTCGACAAAAGGTGATAAATTGGAACATATCCCATGAGACAGACCCATAAGGATTCCATCCATGAGGTTAGAGAACCAATAGACATTCTTCTACCACAAAATTTTCCTACCAATCTCAGCCCTCTAGTTCAGAAACATAGTGAACTCTAAGGTCCCCTCTCACCACTAGAGGAACACCTCCCTCACGTGATTTCAGAACCATCTGATGCTTTCGAGAAGGGTTCCCACCAGGGTTTGGACTTCCACCACCTTGGATCTCATCAAGTCCAATTTTACTACCTACAAAGCCAATGGCTGCATTTTCCCCCTTATGTGGCTATGAGGAAGAAGACAAAGAAAAAACCATGTGCATAGGTTCTCTCTAGGAAAGATATAGAGAATTACCTTCGCATGGAACCACATGGCTTACAAATCCCTCCCTCAGTGAATATTAAATGGTTGACTCTTCCTCTGGACGGAAAAAATCCAATGGAGCATCGGGATCGCTAGAAATGTTCTTATTCAGGAAAATGCTAGAGGGAGAAGTAAAATAACCCTCCAGTATGGCATGCGAGTTGTCGCCATCCAAGTCCAAAACCCGAGCAGAGAAGTGAGGCTAAAGGGAGAAGATCTTTGCTTCTGAAACCGTACCATCTGAGTAATCTCCCAAGGGTAGATACTTGTGCATTGAAAAATCTTCCTTGTTCGACTGATTGCCACTTGTCTGCCTACCTAGCTAGGGTTTGCAAAAACCCTATCCCCCCATATCTATAATACATCAACTCAATATGCAATTTACTTTGGAAGTTTACCTCGACTATTTTATTTCATGTCATAATAGTATTTTAAATATTGTATTTGTATTTTTTTCCCTACATCCTAGCGATTACCAATTTCTCATATTGTGTAAAAAAAGATGGCTTAGATATTTTCATATTGCTTAAAAGAAAAGTTTAAAATAGAAAAAAGGCCAAATTATATTAATATGGAGATCAGTGTGTAATGCCTCTCCAAGACCAAAAAAAACCAATCATAAAGAACAATTAGGGCAACTATTTCAAAATTGTTCAGTGGCATATACCAATTTAGTATATGGTTAGGTCATTGTTGGAGTTACTTCACACACACCTAGGATTTATTTTTCCTAAGGTTATTCCTTGTTTATTAGTCATAATTAGTCATTATCTAGTCTCCTATATTTTAGGGGAGAATATTCCACCTGGAGAATATTCTCTTTCAGTTGACACTTCAGTTTGACTAGTTGAGTTGAGTTTAGATGTTGCATTGGTTTTGTCACCATGCAACATTGGGATCATCACCAACTCACTACTCTTTGTTCAGTCAGTTAATTGAAGACTAGTTGACTAGTTAACTCAGCTAGGTGGCAGTTCACTCCCGTAACTGCCTGAGAGACTAGACTAGGTGGTAGTTTACTCTTGTAATTGTTGGTGTGTGTCCAGATCAATCTAGACCACCACTATGGCTCATTAGTTACTCATGTATCCTATATCTATTGTAAATTATTCACTCTTTGAGTGTGGAATACGGTTAATGAGAATTCTTCCATTCTTTCTATCTTGCTTCTTCTTTCTCAATTTCTCTCTGCAAATGTGTTTAGTATTTCCTAGCTAGATCTATTTTGTGCAGGTTCAACACATTTACATGGTATCAGAACCGACAGACTGCTAAGAAAAAGCTACACCAAATCATTTTTTGCAGGTACAAAAGATTGAAGAGAACAAAAGATGGATTATTCGCCAGAAATACTTCTCACGCCTCATAACTATTTGGAATGGAAGCCAAAATTTTTTCTTCTGCTAAGATGCAAAGTCTTATACCAAATAACCATGGCAATGGAAGTAGAGCCTTATTCTGTCGATGAGAAAAATGACTTTCTGAATAGACAAGATATGTCCATAGGAAGTATCGACATGTTTGTTTCTCCTGAACTTTTCCATCAAGTACATGAAGAATCACAAGGATTAACTCCAAATGAATTATGGACCAGATTGGAGGTTTTATTTGGGAATAAATAATATTGTGAATATTTCATGCAGGAGGTCGAACAGATAGAGCCAGAAGAGAAGCCATCATGAGATCAAGTCTCTTATTATGAAGAGTCTTCTACAAAAGTTTTTGCAGAAATTTGTATTCCATTAATTGAAGATGATGTCTACTCCATTTGAGATTTATTTTCTGAAATTCATGTGGAATATGTATGGCATGCATCTCAGGAGTCACATGCAGACACTTTTGCATGCACCATGCATGCATCTCAGGAGTCAAAAAGGGAGCCTCCCACATCAAACACCATTATGATATTTTTTGAGAAAAATTTTCAGAAACAAATTGGATATTTTAATTTCTCTCGGGAAAATATCCAATTCAAAAAAAAAATCGTCCGAAACGGAGTCCGGAAAGTGAAGTTATGATCGTTTTAAAATCAACCAAATTTCAACGTTTTTCCGAAAACGGCCGCACGGTTTTCAAAATTTCATCCAAAATTTATTTGGATATTATTCATTACAAGAAGATAAAAAAGATATGTGTGGAAATATCAATGATGCATATACTTCATCAGATCCGTGTAGATATCTACATCTTCAACAAAATCTTCAAAGAGCACAAACTTGCACAATTGCGAGGTCTTCTTGGAGTGAAGGACATGGTTGCTTAGCAACTGTTTTTTGTTCCTTATCATTTTTTATTTTATGCATTGTAATTTGAGGGGGGGTTTTGTTCCCATGAGGTTTTCCCTCTTTCCTCGTTTAGTTCAGTGTATCTTTTGTATTTGGATACCTAACATGGCCTCGTAGCCGGGACCCATTCTTTATTTTCACCATAGTGATGTTCAAGGGGGGTGTTGGAGTTATTTCACACACACCTAGGATTTATTTTTCCTAAGGTTATTCCTTGTTTATTAGTCATAATTAGTCATTATCCAGTCTCCTATATTTTAGGGGAGAATATTCCACCTGGAGAATATTCCCTTTCAGTTGACACTTCAGTTTGACTAGTTGAGTTGAGTTTAGATGTTGCATTGGTTTTGTCACCATGCAACATTGGGATCATCACCAACTCACTACTCTTTGTTCAGTCAGTTAACTGAAGACTAGTTGACTAGTTAACTCAGCTAGGTGGCAGTTCACTCCCGTAAATGCCTCATGAGAGACTAGACTAGGTGGCAGTTTACTCTTGTAACTGCTGGTGTGTGTCCAAACCAATCTAGACCACCACTATGGCTCATTACTTACTCATGTATCCTATATCTATTGTATATTATTCACTCTTTGAGTGTGGAATACAGTTAATGAGAATTCTTCCATTCTTTCTATCTTTCTTCTTCTTTCTCAATTTCTCTCTGCAAATGTGTGTAGTATTTTCTAGCTAGATCTATTCTGTGCAGGTTCAACACATTTATGATGATTGTTTTATTTTATTTATTTCAATTTTTTAAATAGTTAAAATTAAGCTAATCAAATTTAGATCTTTTTGTTTTTATTTTTTGGACTTTTTTCATCTTTTTATTATATTTTATCATATGTATTTTTTAGTTGTGATGATGGATAATGGTATTATTAAAAAGTTGACATTTGAAAAATTTTGAGAGGGGAGAGGGGGTCACAGAGGGAGTCTCTTGTCTCACAAACAAGGGGGTCTCTTACATCAATTTGGTGTTTGACTAGGTTACAACCTTAAAATTAGATCATCATCATCATTGATGAGTATATCTTGGGTGGTTAAAGCAAGGGGTTAGTTATCCTCTTAAGTTAAGTTAAATTCCCTCTTGTAACATTTTTGTCTCTCATTAAATCCCTACCATTAATTAGAAACAAGTTAAATTACTATCAACTCTTAATAAATCCAAATTAAAATAAATTTTAATTAATGTATTACAAATCTATTTCTAAGATGAAAAACAAAATTCAAATATAATTATGAACTTACCATGAGATCAATGTCCTTACACTTGACCACATGTCCAACTTTATAATTTTACTAAGTTGTCTTTTCCAAATGGGCTTCATCTTTCATTTTTATTTATTGCAATAGTGACAACCATGCCATAAGGGAACCATGGTGCCTCTTAGCCTTGAAAACTCATGTGCAAACGAGTGTAGATCCATCTTAACTCAGGATATATCAAGTATCAAGAGGGATCAAATCCCCTATGGTGTTATTTTTTATATCATTTAGGATGGATATAGGTGTACATGAACATAGGGTAACAATGTTTATATGTAAATATAATCTCTATAGTATTTCTATTTATGTGTAAATCTAATATCTCTCTTTTTATCTCTCGATATTTTAGTTTGTATTTATATTTGGCTAACATATATCTTTACCAATTTTTTATAGAAACTAGTAAAATTTATATTATAAAAAGTTGCAACAAAGCTGAACAATGAGATAGTACAAAAACAGAGCTCTCTTGAAATAAAACCAATAATACGAGCATACTATATATGCCAGAACAAATAATTCCATGTTATATTTTGTTGAGGATTCCAAAAAGTTGTTGCAAGTATATACTCTAAAAAAGTCTCTTAGGATAAGTATTGTTTTACATAACATGGAAACTAATAGAAAACATGTTTACTGTTGGCTCCATCTTGTCATATGTTGGTATGATGAGATTCCTAGATATCCAAGTCCATATCCTCAATAATTTGATGTACAATTTCTTCTTCCTTGAGGTCTTTCGAGGTTGAATTTACTCACGTTTTGAAATTGGAGGAAATTGATTGCGAGCCTTTATTGAGATTGTAGACCATGTTCCTTAGCATGGAACATTCATCTTCTAGTACTTGAATTTGGCTCTTCTATTGAGCAAGGATGTCCATAACCAAGGCATTCTATGATGTACATTGATGTTCATTCTCATGAACCTTGGTGGTCACTAAGAAAATTGATGTTATTTTATTATTTCTAAATTCCTTATGCCTTGAAGCACCCTATAGTCCATATTTAGGAACACTCTTTGTTGCCTAGGTAGAAGAAGAGCAAGAAATTTCAAAAGGGTCAATTCCAAAGGATCGAGCTTGAATTTCCTTGGGAGCAGATGTTGTAGACCAGAGAGAATTGTCAACCCAGTAAAAGGATTATACTAGAGGAGACCAGGTAAGATGGATGAGGGTGGCCAACATGCAAATTATAGAGATTGTTAGTATCCAAATACTAATTTTTCAATGTTCTCTTTGTTACAAGAATGGGGTTATTCCCGTAGCACCAAGAGGTGTTGTTCCTGAGCATCGGTATCGTATATGGCAGAAGTAGTACTAAGCTCTTAACTCGCCTCATACAGGAAGGGTTGATTTTATTATAAATTCCACCAAAAAAATTGGTTGTGCCATAAGGACAATCTCCAGTCCTCGAGGCCACACACCTATAGTCATACAAAACAAGGGTTAGCTATAAAGTTAAGATCTTCATGTGTTGAATTGGTATTTGTGAATGATGGGCAACATTGTTTGAATATGAAGACAAGTGTCGAGAATCATGGTATTCAAACGGCTGGCAGTTCTTGGAAAGTGCTCAAAATACTTTATCATCCTCCAACCGCCATGTATCCCAAATCTCTGGCAGTAAGCTATCGCTTACAAATTGCTTATATCGACAGGGCATCTCAGATGGCATATGACAGAGTAAAGTTTTCTTGTGTATCCACCATCGGGCATTGAGATCAAAGTCCAGAGTCAAGCATACCTGCATACAAACACAAGTCAAAGCCGAGCCTAAGAGCCAAGTGCCAACCAGGCCACATGGAGGAGGAGTGCTCAGAATGAATTTCCAAGGTGAACGCCAAGTGGATTTAAACAACAACAACCAATTAAAAATAAAGGGCTCTTGGCAGTTATTTGAGCCACGCATCAAAGAGTTCTGTCCTTCTGTCTTTTGAGTCTCCTTTTTGCCATTGTTTTTGGCAAGAACTTGGAGCATTTTCTAAATCACAAAAAACTACTCTGTATTGACTTACAAACAATTATTGTAAATCTCTTTTCTGCTGCAATTCTGTTGATGACAGTAATAGAGACAAATGTTTCGGGTGATAGTTTATGTATGAAAGGCGCATATGTTCGGTTCAGAAATTAATCTTTCTTTTCCCTTAGACACACTGATGGGTAGCGTGAAAGGAATCATTCCAGGTCTGGCCGCACATAGAGAAAATGGACAACAACTCAGGAATTGCTTCGACATTGTTTGGGCTTCATATCCACTTACGTCTACATTCCTTGCCATACGATTATGAATTGAGAGATACAAGGTCTGTAGCAGAAACTCTTGCAAGAGTTAAGGAAGATGAAACGACATCATATATAGTAGATGAAGGGACATAGCAAAGACGTCAAGATAGGGTCTACGAGATGACTAAATCGAGGATTTACAGGTCACTCGTATTCTTCCCTATGCCCCTCTCTTCATCAAGGATCCTTGCCATTGTTTGATTCACAATAAGCATTCTAATCGCTGTCAGGGATGCTCTTCACCAACCAGTTCCTTCTATGGGAAGCCAAACTACAGGAAGATTTCGACAAGAAGCTCGCAAAGAAGCCAATCGAAGAAGGTTTTCCAGTTCTGATGAAGACTTGGCCATTGGATTTTTCTTGATTTCATTGGCACAAATGATAATTTGAGATCTCACTCATATTATTTCCACGAATTGTGATAACAGAAGTGAAGAGCCGAGCTATACTCGTGTGCTACTTGGATGAAAGGTTGTTTGCATTTTTCCTTAATCTCTTGTTTAAACTTCCTAAGTTGGACTATTACTGAGTCTTATGTTTCACTTAAGAAGATGCGAGAACATTACCAAGACACTTGGGAATAATAAAAGTCCAACTCCAGATTCACAACAGGGAATTCAGTCAGCGATTTTAGGCAGCGATTTGGCATTTAAGCTACAGTTGAGATTCTCAAGGCGTGAAGTCAGCAGTTAGAGGATACAAACAGGACAGGTGGCCCTAATCTTAGATAGTCATATCATGCTCACCCTTTCTCAGGGTAAAAACAACAGACAGATGGAAAATTCATCAGCAACCTCAACTATTTGAAACTCTTGCAACCAACTTTAGTTCTGAGTTTGCTCTTATTAGATTTTGTTGTTAAATTGAAGGCATAATGTCATTAGTCAAAGAATCAATCTTCAGGAATTCAATGAGCATATTCAGAAAGCATTTAAACTTTCCATAGACAGATGGAAAAGTGTTTTAAGAAAGTAGGTTGGCAAAGGATTCTTTCCAGATCCTAAGGGTATTTGATTCCAACGTATTCTATATTTCCAAAGCATGGAAAGGCAGAGCATCCTTGATTTCAAGCAGAATGAAGATTTGACAGAAGAAATAAAGGGATCAAATCCAACACATCTGGCAGTCAGAGATTGGCCATCAAACCAACTCTAGATTTGAATGTCATTTACTTGACAAGCCCAAAATCAATAGCCGATTTCTTGCAGATCAATTACTTTCATTTTTCTTTGTTGATAGGATTTCATTCCTAAAAAATTGGTAGCAGTTGGAAATGTATTCGTTATATATTCCATGTTTTGAAAGTGAGAAGTGGGGGGGGACCTGAGAGGGGATTGGAGGAGGTCTGTGAGGGCATGGATGATAAGATATGGATGAAATAACATCCATTAGAGTGATTAGAAACCTGAAGGCATTGTATTTTAGGAATCGCTTTTGACATTGGAGAAATATGACATTTGTTTTATCAGATTGTGATCTTCTTGTCTAAACGTTGTTTTTCCATCTTCCTTGTTTACATTCTGTCTCTCTTCTTACTTGAATGAATTTCAGACATTGAGAATCAATGGCTGCTTATGGATGATATATTCCCAAGCGGTAAAGATTTTTCCATGACTGCCTATCATCCGTGTGTTTTGTTTCAAGTACCGTTGCATCCATTTGACAAAGAGATTATTAGTTTGATGAGGTGTTCTACTTTTCGTTTATTCCATATTCTTCTACCCATTTACATATAAATGTCTTATCTGATGTACAATTTGATTGCCTCCGATCAACAGGGTGTTTACTTGACTCCAAGCCCAATGGTGTTTTAACTGATCTACTTTTAGCTTGTTTCTCTTATTCTTTCTCTCGTCATCTACCTCATCCACCTTATTTCAAAACCCAAACACATTCTTATTTATAAAATAATTGCAATAACTGAAGATGGGCTAGGCTTGACCCTACAACAGTCTAGGGACAACTTCTAGCACTAACATTTTTGGCACCGTTGTCGGGGACGAAGCAACGAAGATATCTTCCCTGGGAGAATGACAATGATCAGATCCGCTTCTTGATGGTGAACATGAAGAGGGCAGATACATGACTGCACATCTTTCACCATGGTGACTCCATTGTTCTGAGATTCATAGGTGACTCCACTGGTTGAAGATCCATGATGGCCATGGAAACCATTTTGGCTCAGAGGTATGCATTTTGTGATTTCACCAACATAGCTGGTTTTCCACATCCAGTACCTTCAATATCTGAATGGGATGACTATCTTCCCAGATTTAGAGGATGCAAGGATGATCATCCTGGTGAGCATTTATCAAATTTTCATAAATGCATGCTTGAACATAATTTTGTTCACGAGGATGTCTTAATCAAGATGTTCATATTTTCGTTAGAAGAACATGATCGTGAATGGTGTCAGTGCCTTCTCGCTGCTAGCATTCATTCTTTGAAGGAGTTTCACACTGTCTTTCATCATTATTACAAAAACATTTATCCAGTTGATTTTCCTTTTGATAACTGTTGTAAAGAATTTGAATTTGACATTCAACATACAATTAGTACTTTTGTTTGTAAGGATGTTGGGGACAACCATACCGTAGACACATTTGTGCTTTTTTCAAATGTTTATAGTAATTTTGATTATGATATAAAGGATGATTATGTTGAGGAAAGAGAAGATGTTTCCTCGTCTTTCGAATCTTCTTCTAAATCTGTTTTACAACATGAGGCTGCTCGTCCTTCTATGCAAGACACAAAGGCTTTTAGCTCACCTATCTATGATAAGTTTTATAATTCCAAAGATGATGGTATTTTCTATGAACAACAGATCTCATTTTTCCTTTCTGAGGCCTTTGATCAACAGCTATATCACAACAAAAATTTAGATTCTCTTCTTGATAGTCATGGTTCAAGTGGAGGGCAAATTTTCACATCAACACATAATGAAAACTTCAGCAGTAAGCCACTTTATGACAACTATGCATCCGAGGTTGAGGAAGGAAACGATGGGGACCTGAAGCAGTTTTATGAACAAAAAACTAGTGAAATCAACTTGCAATCACGTTCAGATTTGCAAATAGTTGAATGTGGCAGCCATTATCAGAAAGAAGATATGCAGAGACCTTTTGATCTTCAACTGAAACAACAGAAAGAGGTTTCTCTTTGTTTCTTTCATGATCCTTTTGCTAATTATATGGAGTTTTCAAACACTTCAAACGGAAAATTACTCTTGCTCAACAAAGGTTGGCTTTGCTTCACTTTTCCCTTTCACTTTGATATGCTATGGGTCTCTTTATTTGTCAGAACTAGATCAAGCGTTTTACCAATTAGCAGACTACTTGAATGGCTTCATTGGAAGCATGCTTTTACCTGATCTAAAGGAAACACTTGGTTAGAAGTAGGGCAGGCAATAAGCTCTCTTCTTGAGCATTTGTTTTCGCAGTTTGCATAGTGTAATCAGTTTTGCAGTGAGTTTGTTTTCAACATTTGCTAGAGTTTGATAAGTTGCAGAAGTTTGAAGCCAGAGTTGAAATGGTATTGACTGATTCCATAACCCAATAGACTAGGCAGAGCATAAATGTGGATGTTTACAGAGGAAAAAGTTTACAGGTTACATTGCATGGATGCACAGAGGAAAGGCACAATGGTTTGCTTGTTCTTAATGCCTCACAGGGAGAGCATCATCCTCCAAAAGGAGCCAATGTTAGTATCCAAATAGTAATTTTTCAATGTTCTCTTTGTTACAGGAATGAGGTTATTCTCGTAGCACCAAGAGGTGTTGTTCCTGAGCACCGGTATTGTATATGGTAGAAGTAGTACTAAGCTCTTAACTCACCTCATACATGAAGGGTTGATTTTATTATAAATTCCACCAAAAAATTTGGTTGTGCCATAAGGACAATCTCCAGTCCTCGAGGCCACGCACCTGCAGTCATACAAAACAAGGGTTAGCTATAAAGTTAAGATCTTCATGTGTTGAATTGGTATTTGTGAATGCTGGGCAGCATTGTTTGAATATGAAGACAGGTGTCGAGAATCATGGTATTCAAATGGCTGGCAGTTCTTGGAAAGTGTTCAAAATACTTTCTCATCCTCCAACTGCTATGTATCCCAAATATCTGGCAGTAAATTATCGCTTACAAATTTCTTATATCGACAGGGCATCTCATATGGCATATGATAGAGTAGAGTTTTCTTGTGTATCCACCATCGGACATTGAGATCAAAGTCCAGAGTCAAGCGTACCTGCATACAAACACAAGTCAAAGCCGAGCCTAAGAGCCAAGTTCCAACCAAGCCACATGGAGGAGGAGTGCTCAGAATGAATGTCCAAGGTGAACGCCAAGTGGATTTAAACAACAACAGCCAATTAAAAATAAAGGGCTCTTGGCAGTTATTTGAGTTGCGCATCAAAGAGTTATGTCCTTCTGTCTTTTGAGTCTCCTTTTTTCCATTGTTTTTGGCAAGAACTTGGAGCATTTTATAAATCACAGCAAACTACTCTGTATTGACTTACAAACAATTATTGTAAATCTCTTTTCTGCTGCAATTCTGTTGATGACAGTGATAGAGACAAATGTTTCGGGTGATAGTTTATGTATGAAAGGCGCATATGTTCGGTTTAGAAATTTATCTTTCTTTTCCCTTAGACCAACTGATGGGTAGTGTGAAAGGAATCATTCCAGGTCTGGCCGCACATAGAGAAAATGGACAACAACTCAGGGATTTCTTCGACATTGTTTGGGCTTCATATCCACTTACGTCTACATTCCTTGCCATATGATTATGAATTGAGAGATACAAGGTCTGTAGCAGAAACTCTTGCAAGAGTTAAGGAAGATGAAATGACATCATAGATAGTAGATGAAGGGACATAACAAAGACATCAAGATAGGGTCTACGAGATGAATGAAATCGAGGATTTACAGGTCACTCGTATTCTTCCCTATGCCCCTCTCTTCATCAAGGATCCTTGCCATTGTTTGATTCACAATAAGCATTCTAATCACTGTCAGGGATGCTCTTCACCAACCAGTTCCTTCTATGGGAAGCCAAACTACAGGAATATTTCTACAAGAAGCTCGCAAAGAAGCCAATCGACGAAGGTTTTCCTGTTCTGATGAAGGCTTGGCCACTGAATTTTTCTTGATTTCATTGGCACAAATGATAATTTGCGATCTCACTCATATTATTTCCACGAATTGTGATAACAGAAGTGAAGAGCCGAGCTATACTCGTGTGCTACTTGGATGAAAGGTTGTTTGCATTTTTCCTTAATCGCTTGTTTAAACTTCCTGAGTTGGACTATTACTGAGTCGTATGTTTCACTTAAGAAGATGCGAGAACATTACCAGGACACTTGGGAATAATAAAAGTCCAACTCCAGATTCACAACAGGGAATTCAATCAACGATTTTAGGCAACGATTTGGCATTTAAGCTATAGTTGAGATTCTCAAGGCATGAAGTCAGCAGTTAGAGGATAGAAACAGGACAGGTGGCCCTAATCTTAGATAGTCATATCATGCTCACCCTTTCTCAGGGTAAAAACAACAGATAGATGGAAAATTCATCAACAACCTCAACTATTCGAAACTCTTGCAACCAACTTTAGTTCTGAGTTAGTTCTTATTAGATTTTGTTGTTAAATTGAAGGCATAATGTCATTAGTCAAAGAATCAATCTTCAGGAATTCTATGAGCATATTCAGAAAGCATTTAAACTTTCCATAGACAGATGGAAAAGTGTTTTAAGAAAGTAGGTTGGCAAAGGATTCTTTCCAGATCCTAAGGGTATTTGATTCCAACGTATTCTATATTTCCAGAGCATGAAAAGGCAGAGCATCCTTGATTTCAAGTAGAATGAAGATTTGACAGAAGAAATAAAGGGATCAAATCCAACACATCTGGCAGCAAGAGATTGGCCATCAAACCAACTCTAGATTTGAATTTCATTTACTTGACAAGCCCAAAATCAATAGCCGATTTCTTGCAGATCGATTACTTTCATTTTTCTTTGTTTATAGGATTTCATTCCTAAAAAATTGGTAGCAGTTGGAAATGTATTTCTTATGTATTCCATGTTTTGAAAGTGAGAAGTTGGGAGGGACCCGGGAGGGGATTGGAGGAGGCCTGTTAGGGCATGGCTGATAAGATATGGATGAAATAGCATCCATCAAAGTGATTAGAAACCTGAAGGCATTGTATTTTAGGAATCGCTTCTGACATTGGAGAAATATGACATTTGTTTTATCAGATTGTGATCTTCTTGTCTAAACACTGTTTTTCCATCTTCCTTGTTTACATTTTGTCTCTATTATTACTTGAATGAATTTCAGACATTGAGAATCAATGGCTGCTTATGGATGATATATTCCCAAGCGGTAAAGATTTTTCCGTGACTGCCTATCATCCGTGTGTTTTGTTTCAAGTACCGTTGCATCCATTTGACAAAGAGATTCTTAGTTTGATGAGGTGTTCTACTTTTCGTTTATTCTATATTCTTCTACCCATTTACATATAAATGTCTTATTTGATGTACAATTTGATTGCCTCTGATCAACAAGGTGTTTACTTGACTCCATGCCCAATGGTGTTTTAACTGATCTGCTTTTAACTTGTTTCTCTTATTCTTTCTCTCGGCATCTACCTCATCCACCTTATTTCAAAACCCAAACACATTCTTATTTATAAAATAATTGCAATAACTGAAGATGGGCTAGGCTTGACCCTGCAGCAGTCTAGGGGCAACTTCTAGCACTAACATTTTTGGCACCATTGCCGGGGATGAAGCAACGAAGATATCTTCCCTGGGAGAATGACAACAATTAGATCCGCTTCTTGATGGTGAACAGGAAGAGGGAAGATACATGACTGCACATCTTTCACCATGGGGACTCCAGTGTCCTGAGATTCATAGGTGACTCCACTGGTTGAAGATCCATGATGGCCATGGAAACCATTTTGGCTCGGAGGTATGCATTTTGTGATTTCACCAACATAGCTGGTTTTCCACATCCAGTACCTTCAATATCTGAATGGGATGACTATCTTCCCAGATTTAGAGGATGCAAGGATGATCATCCTGGTGAGCATTTATCAAATTTTCATAAATGCATGCTTGAACATAATTTTGTTCACGAGGATGTCTTAATCAAGATGTTCAGTTTTTCCTTAGAAGAACATGCTCGTGAATGGTGTCAGTACCTTCTTGTTGCTAGCATTCATTCTTTGAAGGAGTTTCACACTGTCTTTCATCATTATTACAAAAACATTTATCTAGTTGATTTTCCTTTTGATAACTGTTGTAAGGAATTTGAATTTGACATTCAACATACAGTTAGTACTTCTTTTGTTTGTTAGGATGTTGGGGACAACCATACTCTAGACACATTTGTGCTTTGTTCAAATGTTTATAGTAATTTTGATTATGATATAAAGGATGATTATGTTGAGGAAAGAGAAGATGTTTCCTCGTCTTCCGAATCTTCTTCTAAATCTGTTTTACAACATGAGGCTGCTCGTCCTTCTATGCAAGACACAAAGGCTTTTAGCTCACCTATCTATGATAAGTTTTATAATTCCGAAGATGATGGTATTTTCTATGAACAATAGATCTCATTTTTTCTTTCTAAGGCCTTTGATCAGTAGCTATATCACAGCAAAAATTTAGATTCTCTTCTTGATAGTCATGGTTCAAGTGGAGGGAAAATTTTCACATCAACACATAATGAAAACTTCAGCAGTAAGCCACTTTATGATAGCTATGCATCCGAGGTTGAGGAAGGCAACGATGGGGACCTGAAGAAGTTTTATGAACAAAAAACTAGTGAAATCAACTTGCAATCACGTTCAGATTTGCAAATAGTTGTATGTGGCAGCCATTATCAGAAAGAAGATATGCATAGACCTTTTGATCTTCAGCTGAAACAACAGAAAGAGGCATCTCTTTGTTTCTTTCATGATCCTTTTGCTGATTATATGGAGTTTTCAAACACTTCAAACGGAAAATTACTCTTGCTCAACGAAGGTTGGATTTGCTTCACTTTTCCTTTCCACTTTGATATGCTATGGGTCTCTTTATTTTTTAGAACTAGATCAAGAGTTTTGCCAATTAGCAGATTACTTGAATGGCTTCATTGAAAGCATGCTTTTAGCTGATCTAAAGGAAACACTTGGTTAGAAGTAGGGCAGGCAATAAGCTCTCTTCCTGAGCATTTGTTTTCGCAGTTTGCATAGTGTAATCAGTTTTGCAGTGAGTTTGTTTTCAACATTTGTTAGAGTTTGATAAGTTGCAGAAGCTTGAAGCCAGAGTTGAAATGGTATTGACTGATTCCATAACCCAATAGACTAGGCAGAGCATAAATGTGGATGTTTGCAGAGGCAAAATTTTACAGGTTACATTGCATGGATGCACAGAGGAAAGGCACAGTGGTCTGCTTGTTCTTAATGCCTCACAGGGAGAGCATCATCGTCCAGAAGGAGCCAATGTTTGTATCCAAATACTATTTTTTCAATGTTGTCTTTGTTACAGGAATGGGGTTATTCCCGTAGCACCAAGAAGTGTTGTTCCTGAGCATCGGTATTGTATATGGCAGAAGTAGTACTAAGCTCTTAACTCGCCTCATATAGGAAGGGTTGATTTTATTATAAATTCCACCAAAAAATTTGGTTGTGCCATAAGGAAAATCTCCAGTCCTCGAGGCCACGCACCTGCAGTCATACAAAACAAGGGTTAGCTATAAAATTAAGATCTTCGTGTGTTGAATTGGTATTTGTGAATGCTAGGCAACATTGTTTGAATATGAAGACAAGTGTAGAGAATCATGGTATTCAAATGGCTGGCAGTTCTTGGAAAGTGTTCAAAATACTTTCTCATCCTCCAACCGCCATGTATCCCAAATATCTGGCAGTAAATTATCGCTTACAAATTGCTTATATCGATAGGGCATCTCAGATGGCATATGACAGAGTAGAGTTTTCTTGTGTATCCACCATCGAGCATTGAGATCAAAGTCCAGAGTCAAGCGTACCTGCATACAAACACAAGTCAAAGCCGAGCCTAAGAGTCAAGTTCCAACCAAGCCACATGGAGGAGGAGTGCTCAGAATGAATGTCCAAGGTGAATGCCAAGTGGATTTAAACAACAACAGCCAATTAAAAATAAAGGGCTCTTGGCAGTTATTTGAGCCACGCATCAAAGAGTTCTGTCCTTTTGTCTTTTGAGTCTCCTTTTTGCCGTTGTTTTTGGCAAGAACTTGGAGCATTTTTTAAATCACAACAAACTACTCTGTATTGATTTACAAACAATTATTGTAAATCTCTTTTCTGCTGCAATTATGTTGATGACAGTGATAGAGACAAATGTTTCGGGTGATAGTTTATGTATGAAAGGCGCATATGTTCGGTTCAGAAATTAATCTTTCTTTTCCCTTAGACCAACTGATGGGTAGCGTGAAAGGAATCATTCCAGGTCTGGCCGCACATAGAGAAAATGGACAACAACTCAGGAATTTCTTCGACATTGTTTGGGCTTCATATCCACTTACGTCTACATTCCTTGCCATACGATTATGAATTGAGAGATACAAGGTCTGTAGCAGAAACTCTTGCAAGAGTTAAGGAAGATGAAACAACATCATAGATAGTAGATGAAGGGACATAGCAAAGACATCAAGATAGGGTCTACGAGATGACTGAAATCAAGGATTTACAGGTCACTCGTATTCTTCCCTATGCCTCTCTCTTCATCAAGGATCCTTTCCATTGTTTGATTCAAAGTAAGCATTCTAATCGCTGCTAGGGGCGCTCTTCACCAACCAGTTCCTTCTATGGGAAGCCAAACTACAAGAAGATTTCGACAAGAAGCTCGCAAAGAAGCCAATCGGCGAAGGTTTTCCAGTTCTGATGAAGACTTGGCCACAGGATTTTTCTTGATTTCATTGGCACAAATGATAATTTGAGATCTCACTCATATTATTTCCACGAATTGTGATAACAGAAGTGAAGAGCCGAGCTATACTCGTGTGCTACTTGGATGAAAGGTTGTTTGCATTTTTCCTTAATCGCTTGTTTAAACTTCCTGAGTTGGACTACTACTGAGTCTTATGTTTCACTTAAGAAGATGCGAGAACATTACCAGGACACTTGGGAATAATAAAAGTCCAACTCCATATTCACAACAGGGAATTCAATCAGCGATTTTAGGCAGCGATTTGGCATTTACGCTACAATTGAGATTCTCAAGGCATGAAGTCAGCAGTTAGAGGATAAAAACAGGATAGGTGGCCCTAATCTTAGATAGTCATATCATGCTCACCCTTTCTCAGGGTAAAAACAACAGACAGATGGAAAGTTCATCAACAACCTCAACTATTCGAAACTCTTGCAACCAATTTTAGTTCTGAGTTTGTTCTTATTATATTTTGTTGTTAAATTGAAGGCATAATGTCATTAGTCAAAGAATAAATCTTTAGGAATTCTATCAGCATATTCAGAAAGCATTTAAACTTTCCATAGACAGATGGCAAAGTGTTTTAAGAAAGTAGGTTGGCAAAGGATTCTTTCCAGATCCTAAGGGTATTTGATTCCAACGTATTCTATATTTCCAAAGCATGCAAAGGCAGAGCATCCCTGATTTCAAGCAGAACAAAGATTTGACAGAAGAAATAAAGGGATCAAATCTAACACATCTGGCAGCAAGAGATTGGCCATCAAACCAACTCTAGATTTGAATGTCATTTACTTGACAAGCCCAAAATCAATAGCCGATTTCTTGCAGATCGATTACTTTCATTTTTCTTTGTTGATAGGATTTCATTCCTAAAAAAATGGTAGCATTTGGAAATGTATTCGTTATATATTCCATGTTTTGAAAGTGAGAAGTGGGGGGGGGGACCCGAGAGGGGATTGGAGGAGGCCTGTGAGGGCATGGATGATAAGATATGGATGAAATAGCATCCATCAGAGTGATTAGAAACCTGAAGGCATTGTATTTTGGGAATCGCTTCTGACATTGGAGAAATATGACATTTGTTTTATCAGATTGTGATCTTCTTGTCTAAACACTGTTTTTCCATCTTCCTTGTTTACATTCTGTCTCTCTTCTTACTTGAATGAATTTTAGTCATTGAGAATCAATGGCTGCTTATGGATGATATATTCCCAAGCGGCAAAGATTTTTCTATGACTGCCTATCATCCGTTTGCTTTGTTTCAAGTACCGTTGCATCCATTTGACAAAGAGATTCTTAGTTTGATGAGGTGTTCTAATTTTCATTTATTCCATATTCTTCTACCCATTTACATATAAATGTCTTATCTAATGTACAATTTGATTGCCTCCAATCAACAGGGTGTTTACTTGACTCCATGCCCAATGGTGTTTTAACTGATCTGCTTTTAGCTTGCTTCTCTTATTCTTTCTCTCATCATCTACCTCATCCACCTTATTTCAAAACCCAAACACATTATTATTTATAAAATCATTGCAATAACTGAAGATGGGCTAGGCTTGACCCTATAACAGTCTAGGGGCAACTTCTAGCACTAACGGAGACTAGTAATTAAGTAGTTCGAAATGAGGGTCCTCGATATGAGCCTCTACCTACCCAAACTTCAAGGATTGAAGAAAAGGGAAGTTATGAAACACTGAAATTATTAATGAACATGAAAAATAAAATCCTTTCCATAAATCGAAAAGTAAATGACTTGAAATTTACTGCTTCTTCGAGGTCAAGGCCTCCTCTTCCTCCTACTCCCCCTCCTAGTCATAATGCCACTGAAGTCGATTGGTGTCACTTTTGTCGGGACTTCCATGATCCTAAGTATTGTTAGTCATATACACTTCACTTGGAATTGTCCAAGGAAGGCAAGACACCTTTATCTCTAATAAATAACAAACTTTTTCCACTTCTCCTAATGATCAAGTTAACATGCAAGATATCACACCTTATGATGATAACTCTTCCTCTTTTGGAAACTTTGTTGTAGAAACTAGAAATTAGACCTCTAGACCAATTCCGCAAGGAGTGGAGGAGGCCAAAACTGATCCTAAAGACAATGGAAAAAATAAGGCTATCATGGGTCATAAATCACCTTCTCCTCCAAAGAGGAAAGCACCTTGGGATCCAAACAAGGTTAACTTGCTTAATGATCCACCACACTTCCCAATATCTATACCTTACATTGTAGTTGAAGATATAGCAAAGGTCCCAACCCATATGACATTATTATATACTCTTAGTACACCTGCTTAGTTTGAAAACCTTTGACGCGTCCTGCAAGCCCCTCCTGCTTCACGAATAGAATAGAGATCTCCTCTTTCCAAAGAGGCCTCCTCTCAACCAAATGTTGCAAATTATTTTATCGATTTATATCTAGGATTTCCTCCTTTTTATGTCTCAGTAAGGATTTATAACTTTGTTCTCCATAATTGTGTCATTGATACAGGAGCAAGGCACATTTTCATGCCCCTTCAAGTTATGAGGAAATTGGGTCTTGAGTGCAGAGGTACTTGTAAATATCTACTAGCTTTGGATTCAAGAAATATAGAAACAATTGCTTACATCAAAGACTTATCCATTGCTTTCAACCAAGCTCCTAATGTGAGCATGGTCATACACATAGTTGTAGCAGATATACCTGAAGCATATGGTATGATTTTAGGAAGAGAGTGGTCCTCCAAGGTCAAACAAGGTTTTTACTTCATGGAAGGAACCCACTTCACCTTTCCTCATAAGGGTGTAGAAGTTGTCATTAGGAGAGAACCAAAATATTGACAACAGGTTGTACCTGTTTCCTACAACATGATACATGTGTCTTTTCAAGACTCATGGATGGGTACTTATACCATGTTATTCGAATAAGATGTTCATGTTCCCCCACCTAAGAAAGATGAAGTGATTTGGAGCATGGATTTTGATGGTGCAAAGTCCAAGCATGGATATGGTGCTGGGGGTAAATCTGTGTGATCCCAAGGGAAAGGAAACCCCTTTCTCTTTTCAATTAGATTTCCCTAACACCAATAACATGGTTGAATATGGAGTGTTAGTTCATGGCCTCCAAAAGGCCTTATACTTAGGAATTCATCATTTGTTGGTGTGTGGGGATCCAAAGCTAGTTGTGAACCAAATTAGAGAAAAATATGTGGTTCATAACCCTCGCTTCAAATAGTACTATCGAAAGGATAAGGAACTTATCAAAAAGTTCTCTTCTTTCAATATTCAGTCCATACCTAGGGCCGAAAACCACGTAGATGATACTTTGGCCTTAGCTGGTTCATGCTTTATGTCATATTCCTTAAGGTTTGTTGAGGCTATAAAAGTCTAAATATTATATAGGCCCGCGTTACCTTATAATGTTGACTCTTTGCAAGTTTTTGATACTGATGAAAAAATCCATAGATTTATTCAAAACAAGGAAGAATTCAAAGACTTGCATATCTGCCATGAGTTGGAAAAAGGAAACTGAGGATATAATTAAACTAAAAACAAATAAAATTCCCCTTGGTTTATCCATGCTGGAATCCATATTTGATTCAAACGATGCCTCTACCTCTGTACCTTGTATGAGTAGTAAATATGTTAGGAAGGTGCAAGAAACTACCCCTATCCAAAATTGGTTTATATAGGGTCACAATGTTCTCCTTTTGTGATCACTCAATTTATAGAACTCTTAATGAAGTTCAAGGATGGTTTTTCTTGGTCCTACGAGGACCTCAAGATCTTCAATATGCAGGAGATAGTCCATGCCATACCTATAATCCTTGATTTGAAGCTTTATAAGTATAAATAAATGGAGAACAATACTACTTTGGAATAGATAATTAGGGTTGAATTAGACAATATGGAAGCAGTAGGGGTCATATACTTTGTTCGTTACTCACAATGGGTACCCAATTTGGTTCCAGTTAGGAATAAAACTAGGGATATTCATTTGTGTGTTTATTTTCGACATCGAATAATTTTTCCTTAAAAGAGAACTACCCCATCCCACCTATAGAGGAGATCCTCCAACAAGTTTTTGGGGCTCAAATGATGTCTCTTTTAGATGGATTCTCAGGATACAATGAGATATCCCTCAAACCTTCTGATTGTCACAAAACCACCTTCACTACTTGTTGGGGCACATATGCATATCACGAGATTCATTTTGGTTTGATTAATTCCAGAAGTACCTTTCAACGTGCTACATCCATTGCTTTCGAGGACTTGATGGGTAAGATTATAGTTGTCTACTTCGATGACCTCACAGTTTTTTCCAAAGAACAAGGTAGTAATTTTGATCACCTTATGCAAGTACTCATTAGATATCATAAATTTGGCATATCCTTAAATCCTAAGAAGACCATTTTTAGTGTTATGGAGGGAAAGCTCTTGGGTCACATTGTGTCTCAAGAAGGTGTGAATGACCCTGAGAGGGTGATAGCAATCAAAAGGCTGCCCTCACCTACAAATAAGAAAGAGATGCAATCTTTATTTGGAAAGATAAATTTCTTGAGACACTTCATTCTTGATTTCGCTCAAGTTGTCAAACCTCTAAATTAGCTAATGAAGAAATAAATTATGTTCAAATGGTACCCTCCTACACATCATGCTTTTGAGTCTATTAAGCTAGTCATTGCTTCTGCACCTCCGTTGATTAGTCCTTATCACTCTAAATATTTTTTCATACACACTAATTCATAAGAGGAGACCATTTCAACCATTTTATTGCAAAAGGACCACGAGGAAAACATTAGACCAATTTCCTTTGTAAGCCAAAATTTGAAGACACATCAATTGAACTATTCTCAAATTAAGAAATGTAACATCCTCCCAACTTAACTAAGGAACATTACCATGCAGAAATACACATAAAAATAAAAATAAATTCTTCTAACTAATCTTATAGGTTACTAGCTATAGAAATACACACAAATTTAACCATTTTGCTATCATTAATTTAAATGCAACTACATCATGTTGAACTAAACATGAATGCAACTAATTAACTCCATACAAAACACCATATAATTCATTCTCATACACATAGTTAATACACAACAATTAAAACTCATAATGCAACACAAAAAACAGATAAAACACTTATCTTCTTAAAATAGTTGTGCAACCAGTTGCTTGGGACACATGTTCCAGCCATCCATAGAATTTATTTCATAGTTCTCAATAGAAATTCACCCCTGAGATGGGGCTAGGAATCCACAAAAGAGGGTGTCTCTCACTTTCCACTCATAACTCAGATAATCCCACAACCCACTGGCATTCTTCTATAACTATCTTGATTTCCACTAGCTCTCTTCCTCTTGACTTTCCCAACCCAAGTAATGCACCCCTTCACTGATCTCAGTCCATCATGCATCCCATTCATTTATCAGGGTCTCTCTTTCACAGGTAACTAGGAATCTCACTATTGGGAACTCAAGGGAACTCACCGCTAGGAAAAAATACCAGGAAAACAACAATAACAAGTTTGTTGCTCTAGTGCAACTCACACACGAGTTCACTCTTCAGGAATAACAATCTAGTTATTCAGTATTCAACTCCAAAAATACTCTATAATTCACCTTCCATTGTTGCTTCAACTCGAGAGATCTTATTCCTATTGTTGTTCATGCCAAAAACTTGACTGTAAAAATTTCCCTCCTCTGGCCATACAAATTTTCCTCTCTTTGCTTGTTTTTTATTTTCTCACACTCATCCCCAAAATGATTGTACTTAGCCCCATGCTCCTAATAACCATGGGATGTGACTTTCTACACCCACCCTCTTACATGTATTCAATGATTGGGATCTCATAAACTTAAACAAGAATTAGAAGTTTTATACATAATGATGATAACATTTAGGAATGTGGGTTTGGATTAATAACCGTAAATACTTTCCCCTTTTGACCCCTATTAGACACTCCCTTCTCTTATGGAAAACTCAGCCCCCTTCTCTGTCCATGTCCCCTAGTAGTTGGCATCACATTTTATTTATTAAAATTCAGAAACATAATTCACATATTACATCTCTTGGCCATAGCCACATCCATATCTACATTATGCATTAATTAAATTGGGGATTATAGTGGGGATGTTACATTCCCCCTCCCCTACAATTGCAAATTGTCCTCAGTGTACAACACCATGCCGATATATACACTTACAAATTTTACATCATGATATTCATAAAACAAAATTATGCAATTTGTTTACCCTCCAACAACAGTTCCAACCATAATCTCTTGTTCCTCTTAACCTGCTAACCCAAGGAATTTGCCCCCTTCATTGCTCTCATTCTATCGGCCTGCACCATTATTTTATCAGGGATATCAATGCAGGTGACCAATAACTCTGAGATGTGGTTGTAGAACTATAGTTGCCAAAAATGGAGTCTTGCATTTTTAGCTTCCATTTTCTTCAAAATTGACAAAAAATTACAGGTATTCCTCTCGCATAGTTTCTTTGTGCTCCCATGTCGCATATTTAGGATTGTAGCGGGTCCATTAAACCTTTACCAGGAAAATAGATTTTTTCTTGAGCACTTTGATTTTCTGGTCTAGGATGTGTATTGGTTCCACCTAGAAATCCCCTTCATTCTCCACCTGGATCATATTCCAATAAATTATGTGGTTAGGGTTAGGCACATATTTCTTTAATAATGACACATGAAATACATTATGCACTCTCATGGATGTTGGCAATGCTAACATGTATTTTAATGGGCCTATCCTTTCTAAGATCTCAAAAGGCCCACAATATCTTGTTGCCAACTTTGGGTAGAAACCCAATCTTAGAGAACTTCTTTTCACCTTCACTTTTAGAAATACATGTTCACCCACTTTAAAATATTTGAAAACCCTGTTCTTTTCTGCAAATTTGTTTTGCTTGTCCTAGGAAGATTTTAAATTCTATGTGATATTTGTCATCCATTCTTCCATTTCCTTTAAAAAATCTAACCCAATGACAACTTTGTCTGCTGGGTTATCCCAACTCACTAGCATGTTACACTTCCTACCATACAATGCTTCAAATGGGATCATTTTCAATGAGGCTTGATACCCATTATTGTAATCAAATTCCACTAAGTGGATATAATCCTCCCACTTTGATGGCTGGTCCATCACATAAGTTCTGAGCATGTCTTAAATTATTCTGTTGGTCCTCTCTATTTTCCCATCCGATTCTGGGTGATACATTGTACTCAGATTTAAATTTGTCCTAAATCCCATGAAAAAACCCTTCCAAAATTTGGAGGTAAAATTTGGATCTTTGTCTGAAGCAATTGACTTAGGCAATCCATGTATTCTGGAAACTTATTTCATGTATATATTTGCAATGTTTGTTGCCTTGTGTGTAGTATTTACTAGGATAAAATGTGCAACCTTAGCCAATTTATCCACCACCACCATGATGGAGTTATGTTGCTTCTATGTTTTGGGTAGCTTGGTAATAAAATGAATCGTAACTACTTCCCACTTCCATTATGGAATGGGAAATGGCTATAGCAGTCCCACTGGATGTCTATGTTCAGTCTTTTCCTTAAGGCACTCTAGGAATGTTGCTATATAATTATCCACTTCTTTCTTCATTCCTGGCCAAAAGTATTGGCTTCTTACAATTGCAATTGATTTCTAATATCTCGGGTGCCTAGCATATGGCACATTGTGCATCTCCCTTAGCACTGTATGTTTCAACTATATAGAATTCGACACATATACCTCGACTCTGTACATGAGGATTCCATCCTCTTGCAGCTCATAATATTTAAATTTTTGATGTAAATTATCTCGCTATAATGTTTCTTTTATCTTCAATTAGTGCTAATCTAAAATTGCAGCTTCTAAAATTCTGTCTTTTAAATCAGATCTCTACATGCTAATGGCTACAATGTGCATTTTCATGTGCTCTTCTGCTGAATGCATCATCCATTTGATTCTCTTTTGCTTTGATATGTTTAATTTCAAAGTCATACTCACTGAGAAATTTGGGCCATCTAGTTTTTCTGACATTTAATGTGGGCTGGCCAAACAAATGTTTCAGACCACAGTGGTCTATCCTTAGCTAAATTTTTCTCCCCATGAGGTAATATCTCCACATTTTTTGTGCATGAACAATGGCCACTAATTCCAAGTCACGTGTAGCATAATTCCTCTCATGCTCTTTTGACTTTTAGGACTCGTAGCACACCACATGATCCATTTAAATGAGGACTCTACCAAGCCCTTCCTTGCATGCATTAGTGCACACCACAAAATATTTGTCCAGATCCACAATATTTAATATTAGCGCACTTGCCAAAATGTCTTTCAGTAGTTGAAATCTTTCTTCACACTCGGGATTCCATTCAAATTTCACTCCCTTCTTTTGTAAATAAGTAACGGGACTTGCAATCTTTGAGAATATTTTTATGAATCTTCGGTAATAACTTGCAAGACCCATGAATGATTTGACCTTTGTGACTTTTCTTGGCGTTTTCCATCCCTGAAATGCCTCTATCTTCTTTGGATCCACTGCTATCCCATTGACTGAAATAATATGACCCAAGTAGTGAATCTTATTTTGATAGAAGATGCACTTACTTAGCTTGGCATACAACTTATGCTCTCTTAAGAATTGCAACACCATTCTTAAATGCTACTCATGTTATTCTTATGTTTTTGAGTAGATGAGTATATCATCCAAGAACACAATCATGAACTTTTCTAGGTATTCCCTAAACACTCCATTCATTAGGCACATGAAAATTTTTGGGGCATTGGATAGCCCAAATGACACTACTGTAAATTCATGATTCCCATATCTTGTTCTAAACATTGTCTTATTGATATATTATTCCTTTATTCTCACTTGATGATAACCTGACCTCAAGTCAATCTTGGAAAATATTCTTGCAACTTTCAGCTGATCGAATATATAAAAAATCCTTGGCAAAGGATATTTTTTTCTTTATGGTGACCTTCTTCAACTGTCTAAAATCAATACATGACCTTAAGGTTTTGTATTTCTTCTTCACAAAAAACACTGGGGCTCCCTAAGGTGCACTTGGGAATATATACCTCTTCTTTAACAGTTCTTCAAGTTGCATCTGCAACTCTTCCAATTCTGGTATGCCCATTTAGTAAGGTGTCTTGAACACTGGGGAAAATATTAGCACCAAATCAATAGAGAAATCAATCTCTCTCTTTGGTGGTAGTCTTGTGATTTCCCCAAAAACATCTTCAAAATCCCTCAGGATTGGATGGTCTTCAATACTTGGCATTCTATCTCTAGCTGCCTCTTCCATATGGGTTGCAAAAATATGACATCCCTTCCTGAAACTCTTTTTTAGTTGCATGGGTGAAATTTCTCTAACAACTATAACTCTTTGAATGCCTTGAACCTTGCTTTGTTGTTCTACCTCATCAAGACAAACGATTGTCTTGTTGTAATAGTCTAGGACATCATGGTGTTTTCCCAACCAATCCATGCCAATCAGACAGTCACATGAACCCAATGGTACGATGCTTACATCTACTTTCGTGTTGATTCCATTCATGTCTATTAGGTAATATTTAACCAACTCATTGATTTTCCTCTTAGCCCCTATGACTAACTGAACTAATCAATATTTCTTATGCTTACTCCTTTGTAAGTGAACTATTTCAATAATTCTAGATTTTATGTAACTATGGATAGCTTCAAAATCAAGTAAAATTGTTGTGGGATGGTTATCAATATTACCTTCTACTTCAATCATGAGGGATTGATATTCTTCTTGCTTATTTTCTGAGTTTGCATAAAGCCTTGGCATGTTTTCTCTCATATCTTCCATTTTTCATCCTCCTAAATATTGTGGAAAATCCTCATTATTTCACCTTTATGAGGGCATTCCCTATACAAGTGGTCTCCCTCACATCCCCAACATTTCATGTGTTGCTGCCTTGGAATTTTCCCTAAATAATCTGCCATCCTGGACTCATTATGGGTTGACTATCCTTACTAATTTGCTTGGGAGTTATTTCTTAGTCTTCAACTTGTCATTCCAAGATTTTTGGAAAATTGGCCTCCCTGTACTCTTCTCATAAAGATGCTTTGCTCTTCTTATGGCCTCCTCCAAAGTCTTGGGGTTATCATAGTGTATCTTGTCATAGTAGAAGGAACATAAACCACTTATAAACCTTTGTATTTTGACCTTCTCATCCCTTATGAATCCCACATACTTCATCAATTCAAATAACCTCTTTTCATATTTGTCCATTGTCATGCTCACCATCTTGAGTTCAAAGAACTCGTTCATCTTCCTTTCATAGTATTGATCGAAAAAATAATTCCCTTGGAAATATCCTTTGAAATGCCTCGATGAGACTTTCTTCTGTAAGGTGCTTGTTGGAAATATTGTTTTCATTGATGTCAAAGACAAGGGGATACTATATATGTCCAAGATAAAGATTGCAGATGGAGATTGCTGGAAATATTGTTTTTGGATTTTTGATGCTTTGTTTGGATACCCTATTTATAAAGCCTTTTTATTTCGAATACCTAGCTCTAATGGGAGCACATGATATATGGTTGAAAATATTATTTTGAGACCTTTCCAATGGTATATGGCACTCCCTCTAACTCCATAGGAATGAGAATATATGAAATATTCTGTCAAGTCAACCCAACCAATTTTACAAGTCGGCCCCATAAGTGAATGAAAAAACATTATAAATACATGATAGATGTGTGCATTTGAATAGAATCCAAGCAAGAAGAGTAAGCACAAGTGCAAAAAAGATATTTGAGGTGCACAAGAGTTGGGGATTATTCTTGGGGTATAAAGGTGCCCAAGATGATTTTTTCTTGGAGTTTTAAGGGTGTGCTATGAAGGAATAAGGTCTATGATGTTGCAAAGTGCACTATTTTGAGGTTGTGACACTGCAATATGGAGTTATATTCTAAGAATGATGCTATGATGTTCGCTAGGGAATGAAGGATAAATTTGATTAGGATTTGAAGCTATGTTTGAAGTATGAAGCATGTAGGTGAAGTCAAAAGTACTATGTGTATGAAGATCTTAGATTGGTACCTATACATGTCTTACTGAGTTGGTGCTCAACTGAAGAGATTGGTGTCTCTAGTAGGTTGGTGCCTACAAGATTTGTGATAGTAGGTTGGTGCCTATAGACATTTATAAAGATATTTTTTTGTGGTTTTATCCCACAAGGGTTTCCAAATTAAACTTTGTGTACTGTGATCTAATTTTACATGCACTTACTATTTTAATGTTAATGAATGATTGATGAATGCTTATTTAAATTAAAAAGTATCTTATACTAATTGACCCCTCCCTCTAAGTATAAGCATAAGTACAACAATTGGTTTCAAATCAGGTTCCTTCAGAAACAGTCTAACCACTAGAAGGTATATCTCAGGAGCACACATGGTCGACCAAGAATTTTTCTCCACAAATAGTAGCTCTTCTGAAGAAAGTGATGAATATGTTTATGATATTAACAAAGAAGAATTCCTTTTCATGGACATGGATACCAAGTCTACAAATACAGAAAATGAAGACTGTCAGAAAGAGAAATCAGATTCAAAAGAAGAAGACATTGATGGGGAAGTGAATCTTGAAGTATAACTGGTTAGTGCCTTAGAAGAAATAGGCATACTTGGGGGAAAAAATAAAAAAACAGAAAAAAAAATTGCATAAATATAAAAAGAAGGATCACGATCTCAATGAAACACAAAAAACGATTATCATCCTAAAGACTCAACTAGAAGAGGCAAAAAGGATAGAAGAACTGGTGAGAATCCAACTGAAAGAAAAGGAAGAAAATTGCGAGAAGATAGAGGTTGAAATCGTTTCCTTAATAAAGGAACTAGAGAAAAAAATTGATCATTTGAGTATAAGATTGGAGTTTGGAAAAAGTAATGAAATCTTAGATAATATTCTCAGTCACCAAAGGTCACCAATCTAAGACAAGTCTTGG
The DNA here is from genome assembly GCA_032191745.1 of Picea mariana. Taxonomy (NCBI): domain Eukaryota; kingdom Viridiplantae; phylum Streptophyta; class Pinopsida; order Pinales; family Pinaceae; genus Picea; species Picea mariana. The sequence continues at coordinate 121,104 of JASDQU010108094.1, forward strand.
ATATGATGAAAAACAAAAGACCCCCGAGGGAGATGCAAGCTCTAAGGTCACAAAGTCATCAGAAAAGGAAAAGGAAGAAAATCCTAAAATCTATGATAATATTCTCAAAGGCTCCATCAACAATGAAAGAAAAAGTAGGAAAGGAAATGATTACCAACATAAACATGCTTTTTCTCACAAGAACAACAAGAATGAGTTCAAAAGAGCTATTCCACCAAGAAGGCCTTTAAGAATCCAATACCAAAATATCTTTCTTGGCTATTGTTTTTCTTGCAACAATTTTGGTCATAAGGCACTAGATTGTAGAGATTATGCAAGGAGTCATCATGCGAGATATCAAAATACAGGTTCTTATAAAACCTCAAAGAATGATTATTTGAGCAACAAAAACACAAGTTCTCATGGGTTTGTTGATAGAAACTACAATTCATGTGCTCCCCTACTTGATTACAATACCTAATGTTATAAGTGCAATAACTATGGGAACATAACATGTGACTGTATAAGTAGCATAATAAAATCTCTTAAAAAAATAGGGAAGAAGATGTTCTTACCAAGCATAGAGAAGAATACACAAAGGTGGGGAAATGCAAGAAGAACCAAAGAAAGAAGAATGTGGACTTGCAATGTATGCTCAAGAAAAAGGAATCCAATGGTACATTGATAGTGGATGTTCAAAACACATGATATGGGATTAGAACAAATTTCTCACCCTAAAGGAAGAAAAAGGAGTACTCAACATCAAAGCCATAGAAACTTGTACACACAAACCTTTGCAGGCCAACAAGAACAAAAAATTTAATAGGTGAGAGTTATTTTATGTTGCTTATTGTTGATTATACAAGAATGACATGTGTTACATTTTTTAAAGAAAAATTTGAATCATTTGAGAAGTTTAAAGCTTTCAAATCCCAAGTTGAAAATGAGATTGAATTAAAAATCAAGTGCTTAAGATCAGACAGAGGAGGTGAGTTTACCTCTTATGAATTTGAAGAATTCTATAAGAATCATGGAATCAAGAGACATTTTTCAGCAGCAAGGACTCCACAACAAAATGGAGTTGTATAAAGGAAGAACATAACTATACAAGAAATGGCTAGACAACGTTGAATTAAGCCAAACTACCAGACACATTTTGGAGAGAAGCAGTCAACACAACAATCTACATTTTGAACATAGCACAAATTTGAGTGAATAACAACAAGACACCTTATGAATTACGAAAAGGTAGACTAGCTACAGTTAAATACTTCAAATTATTTGGGTGCAAGTACTATATAAAGAGAAATGAAGATAATTTAGGCAAGTTTGATTCGAGAACAAATGAAGGTATATTTCTTGGATATGCATATGGAAGCAAGGCCTACAAATTCCACAACAAAAGACTACATAAGGTTGCAAATAGTATTGATGTAAGAGTGGATGAAGCAATACCTCAAAAGGAAAAGTCACAAAAAAATGAATATATAGAGAAGACAATCTACAAAGAACAAGAAAAGGAAGAAGAAGAGAAAGAAGAGAAGAAAGAACAAGAAGAAATAAAATGCCAAGATCCAAAGACAACATCTAGATTTGTTCAAAAGCATCATCCAAAAAATTAGATTTTTGGTGATATAGATACAAGAGTTCAGACTAGAAGAATATTGAAATTTTCTTTGCTATCTAAAATAGAGTTCAGTCTGGTTGCAAGATTTCAATCTACACCAAAGGAGACACATGTGCAATAAATAAAAATAATATTTAGATATCTGAAGGGCACATTGGACTTTGGCTTGTGGTATTGAAGAAGTAAGGACTTCACTCTAACAACGTATACAGATGCTTATTGGGCATGAAGTATTGATAACAAGAAAAGTACTAGTGGAGGAGCATTATTTCTAGGAAACTGTCTAGTATCATGGTTGAGCAAGAATAAAACTTCAATCTCTCTATCCATAGCAAAACATGAATATATTACATCAAAAACATGTTGAAAACAATTTCTCTGGATGAATTAGACATTGAAGGATATCAAGGTAGAATATGATAAGCCAATCAAAGAATACTATTATGCACTCAAATACAAGGCATATTCCCATCAAGTACCACTTCCTAAGAGAATAGGTAGCTGAGAAAAGTGTCAAGTTGGAATACATTGCCACCAAAGAACAAGTTGCAGATATTTTCATCGAACCCCTTCCCAGAGACACATTTGAATATCTCAATAGAATCTGAGAGTGATATCTCTCTCATCTCATCAGTAAAGGGAAGCCCAAGCTCAGGGGGGAGCATCCCTTTGCCATTGATGTCAAAGGGGGAGAAGTTGAAAAGCGAGGAAAAACTGCAGACACAAGGAGAGTTGTAGATAAGGGGAGTATTACAAAATTTACTAAGGGTTTCCATAAATTAAAAATGGGGAGATTGTTGGAAATATTATTGTCATTAATGTCAAAGACAGGAGGATACTACAGGTGTCCAAGATAAATATTGCAAGATGGAGATTGTTGGAAATATTGTTTTTGGATTTTTGATGCTCAGTTTGGATACCCTATCTTTGAAGTCCTTTTTACTCTGAATACCTAGCTCAAATGGGAGCATAGGATATATGGTTGAAAATATTCTTTCGATACCTTTCCAATGATATATGAAACTCCCTCTAACTTCATAGGAATGAAGAGATATGAAGTATTATGTCAGGTCAACCTAGCCAAAAAGTACAAGCCGACCCAACCAATTTTACAAGTCGGCCCCATAATTGAACGCATAAACACTATAAATACAGGATATATGTGCGCATTTGAAGACAATCCAAGGATGAAGAGAAAACACAAGTGCACATAAGATATCTGAGGTGTGCAAGAGGAATTGGGGAGTATTCTTCAAATCCTAAGGTGCTCAAGATGTGTTTTTATTTTAATTTTAAGGGTGTGCTATGAAGGACTAAGGTCTATGATGTTGCAAAGTGAATTGATTTGAGGTTGTGATGCTGCAGTTTGGAGTTATATTCTGGGAATGATGCTATGAGGTTCACTAGGGCATGGGGGATAAATTTGACTAGGATTTTAAGCTATGTTTTAAGTATGAAGCATGCAGGTGAAGTTAGAACTACTCTATGTATGGAGATCTTAGATTGGTACTTCTATAGGTCTTACTGAGTTGGTGCTCAGATGAAGAGATTGGTGCCTCTAGTATGTTGGTTCCTAAACAATATCTTGATGAGTTGGTGCTTAAATGAAGAGATTGGTGTCTCTAGTAGGTCGGTGCATACAAGCTTTGTAACAATAGGTTGGTGCCTAAAGACATTTATAAAGATAATTTTTTATGGTTTTCTCCCACAAGGGTTTTGTTACACATCAAAATCATTCATTGAAATGATGGCTAGTGTCATCGTTACAGATATCGCAAGTGTCGCATATTGGTCACAAGTGTCACAAACATTATCTTGTCTATGTCGTTTCTCTAATGACATCGTAAAGACGCTTAAGACACCTCAAAGACTAGTCTTAAAGAAAAGAAATCAATTGACAAGGAGTACAAGCCTTTTTCCACTGAAAAAGCCACTCAAAAGTCAAATTTGGAAGGGAGCACTCCCCTACATACTTTCAAGGAGCGCTGGCACTCTGTACCCTCTTCTAGGGAAGCATTCCAATGCTCTGTGCACCCTTTTTGGGGAGCGCTACCCTTCTTGAGTGAATTTTTGTTTGTTGGAGGAAATTAGGGAAGACTCCCATCAATCTATGAAGTTGGTTGGATTCGAATATGAATTCAAGGCATGATCTTAGGGGAGATCCACAACTGAAGGAGAGGAATCCTCAACTTATCCCAAATATCTCTCAAGTGGTTGGGCCTCTCCAAGCTTATATAAGGATGCTTTCTCATGGTGAAAGGTACATGATAGAGGAAAACATGGGAAGTATGAAACCTATGATCTCATAGGAAACATACAAGATATGGAGATTGAGAATTAAACCAAACTTATGATCCCATAAGTGAGATGACATTGAAGCATAATCAATGTAGATTACTTGAGCAAAGGGGTTGGACAAGGAGAGTTGGAAGAAGCTGATGCACCTTCATCAGAGGATTGTAAGTACTCTTCATTTGTTCTCATTAATATAGTTACATGATTGGCCTGTTTCTTTCAAGTTTATGTTTGTTCCACATGAACTTGTCTTTAGTAGATAGATCTGTATTTGAGCTAATCTTAGTAGAATAGGAAGCTTGTTGTATCTTTGTTTGTTCTACAAGACCTATCAAGGAGCCTGGGATTGAAGCTCAACTTGGACTTTGTGAGGACAAATGCCATTTAAAAAGGTACACTTTTCTTCTTCCTCTTCATTCATTAGCTTAATTAGATCTAAAAGGATGTCAGTGACCAATGATAACACCCTTTCTGTATTGGTTTTAGGGGTCTAGATACCAAGAGGGAATCCACTTGTCCGCAGGAGGATTCACTTGTAACAGAAATTGGCGACTCCACTGGCATTGAAACAGGATATTTGTGATGGCTGACTCTTGGGGTAGATACTTCCCTCTTTTAGGGGTCTATCTACCAAGAGGGAATCCGCTTGTCCACATGAGGATTCACCTGTAATAGGTTTCCAAATTAAACTTTGTGTATTGTGATATGAGTTTACATGCACTTACTATTTTAAATTTAATGATTGATTGATGAATGGTCATTTAAAGTAAAAATAATCTTATACTGATTCACCCACCCCTCAATATAAGCATAAGTACAACAATTCTTATCTTGCTTAAGCTGATGACACCACATGGCTGCCTTTACTTGCAGGTGGTAGGTTGCAATTCTCAATTATACCCTTAAGGGGTAATCATGTAGCTGTAAATATTTCTTCATTTCCAATAGTCATGCCTCAACCTCTTCTCCATTTCTATGCTCACCATTAAAAGTTGGTTGCTTGATTTTCCCGAGTTCACCTTGAAAAATATATGACTCGGGCCTTCTTCTCTGCCTCCTGACATGAGACACACTTGGGATGCTCCTTGGCCCTAAACTCACACAAGATATCCTAGTGGATTTCCTTAGGGAATGATGTCACCTTCTCATGCTTCTTGACTACCTGTCATTCCCATGATCATCCCTTATGCTATGTGATCCTGATGCTGTCACTTATCTGACACTAACTATTTGTTTTGTGCTAGAGCCTTTAGTGGCTTGTTTCTGTAGCATATTTAGACTCTGAAGTATCTCTTCCTAAGCTTTCAACTCTACACTTCTCTTTTGAGGCTTCTCATTATTTCAACCAACTCTACAGGATCTTCCCTACCTCTTCTTCCATTGGAATCGGTCTCAACATTTCCCATGCTACCACCTAGCCTTTTGAATTCTTCCTCATTACCATAAGACCTATGGGCATCCTCCATGACTGTGGTTCTCATTCAGGAACCAAACTTCCCTCCTGAACCTCTTAATTTTGCAAGAAAATGTGCATGCAACAAAATTTTTGTTAGACAAAAATATATATACACAGTTATGGAAAAATAATGCATAAATTTTCTACTCTTTAATGGAAACCAATCATCTTCTTATGAGTTAACGACAAAATTTGCTATCCCAATCTATTTTCTGGGTACATAGGATTATTCAATTCTTCATTACCTTTCCAATGACTACTCATTTTCTCAAATTTGAGCTCTGAACTGAAAGTTATGGGCAATTGAATATTGCCACCTTTCCCCTCTTATGCATCTTCTTTCCCAGTGAAAAAATAATCTCAAACACCAACTTTGGACACCTACAGAGGTAAATCTATTAGGAACCAATGAAATTTTTATAGGAGACATTGATAATATTGTTGATACTAAATTTATAGAAACTCTTATATTATCAAATTGATGCTCCAGTCAAAACATGCAACAATATGGAAATGACAACTTTGCCATTTTTACACTTTCTCTCGACTTTCCAATTTTATCTCTGTTTAAGAATCCCTACACCAAATCCCTTAGAATTTTGATAGAATCCCAATTAGGTATCTTCATGCCTATTTCTTGAACGATCTGTCAAAATTTCACCCTTATCTGGACTACAGGTTGATAGTTATGGCCTTAAAATGTTTTGACGGTTTTCCCATTTTTAGCCATGTATGCTACATGCGTCTTCTATTTCATCATGTACAGTTTATGTATTGTTCCCCATCTTAACCAAGGAATATTACTACATGGAAATACACATAAAAATGAAATTTTCTTTTGCTAATCAAATCTTGTAGCTTACCAACTATGATTTAAACACATATTCAACTAATTTAGGATACACATAATTAAATGCATCTACAACACTCTAAGTGACCATGAATGAAATTAATAACTTGTTTACAACAACAATTAACCATTCACATATACAAAGCTAAGCACAACAATCAAATTCATGGAATAAATCAACAAATAGATAAAGTCTTATCTTTTATAAAATGTTTGTGCAACCAACCGCTTGGGAAGGACATTCCACCCAACCATAGACTTGTTGTTCTAGTTCTCAACAACAAGCCACCCTTGATCTGGGGACAGGAATCCACAAAATAAGGGTGCCTCTCACAGTCTCCTCACAACTCAATATCACACAACTCACTGGTTTTCTCCTACAACTACCCTAAATTTCCTCCAGCTCTCTTCCTCTTGACCTACCCAACCCAAGGAATGTACTCCTTCACTACTCTCAATCCATTGGGCATCCCATTCATTTACCAGGGTGTCTCTGGATTGCGTGTTGATAGTTATGGCTTGTAAATGTTTTGACGGTTTTCCTATTTTTAGCCATGTATTCTACATGTGTCTTCTCTCTCATCCTGTACAGTTTCTGTATTGTTTCCCATCTTAACCAGGGAACAATACTACATGGAAATACACATAAAAATGAATTTTTCTTTTGCTAATAAAATCATGTAGCTTACCATCTATGATTTAAACACATATTCAACTAATTTAGGATACCCATAATTAAATGCATCTACAACACTCTAAGTGACCATGAATGCAGTTAATAACTTGTTTACAACAACAATTAACCATTCATATATACAAAGCTAAGCACAATAATTAAGTTCATGGAATAACTCAACAAATAGATAAACACTGATGTTTTATAAAATGTTTGTGCAACCAACTGCTTGGGAAGGACATTCCACCCAACCATAGACTCATTGTTATAGTTTACAACAACAAGCCACCCCCGAGCTGGGGATAGGAATCCAAAAAATAAGGGTCCCTCTCACAGCCCCCTCACAACTCAATATCACACAACCCACTGGTTTTTTCCTACAACTACCCTAAATTTCCTCCAGCTCTCTTCCTCTTGACCTACCCAACCTAAGGAATGTACCCCTTCATTGCTCTCAGTCCATTGGGAATCCCATTCATTTATCAGGGTCTCTTTGTCATAGGTAGCTAGGAATATCTCAACTAGGAACTCAAGGGAACTCACTTCTAGGAGAAACTACCAAAAACAACAACAACAACCACTTGCTCATACAATGCAACTCACCCATGAGTTCACTCTTCAGGCCTAACAAACTATCTCTTCAATTTCCAGCTCCAAAATGCTCCAAAATCACTCTAGCATGCTCCAGAATTATCCCATCGTTGTTGTTCCAACCCCTAAGTTTGTAATGTCCCCAAGGCCGAGCCCAGTTGTAAATCTGATGTATGAAATGAATAATAAATATGTGTTATAGGCTGGTGAGCCAAGTTTGTATAAGCCGGTGGGCTTATGTGATTGTTAGACCAGAGAGCCTAAGGGTTGGAGGCCAAGGGCCTCATTTTGTACTTGTATGTATGCAGAACATTTAATAAAGTTGTAAACACTGCCAGGTGCAGACCGACCATGATGAATGAGTGAAGGGGGACTGAGCTTCCACAGAGAAGGCAAGGAATTAGAGGCTGGAAGGTGGGAAAAGGGGCTAAGTGTTTAGCCTAGGAGGCTTAAGCCTGGGAATAATATTTTAATATTATTCCAAAAAGACATGTGCATTTTATATTTTATCCTAAGTTTCTGGCAAGGGGAGGACGTACAAGGGTGATGCGTGCTAGTGGAATGCATGCAGTTCCATGGGTGACAAGTGTCAACCCTGGCGCATGCGAATAAAATGACTAGGATGAGCCACGAGAAGGGTTCCTCCTCCATTCTACGTGATTTCCTAAATGCGTACGGAGCCCTGGATAGTACGATCGACCTGACCCCTGCAGAGAAATCCTCATGTGTTCCTGAGAGTCGAAAATCCCGTGTTGACTTTCATAGTCCATGTGCATCCTTTTTCCGACTGATCGAACCCATGCGTGGAGGCTCTGTCCCAAAGCCGTGACCCTGAACCATTTCGCCATTGTTGAACCAGTTGGAAAGCCTGTGTTTGGCTCTGTAAATCCATGTACACCTCTATTCTGTGAGCCGAGAAGCCTGTGTTTGTTTCTGAAGAGCCTGTTTCACCTCCGTTCTAAGCCGTGGAGTCTATGTCGACCCCTGTGGGAATTACTCATCATGCATTCCCATGAACCATCACTGTGAGGCCTCGAGCCATTGCTGAGCCTGTTTGAGAGGCTGTGTTTGTATTCCCAGTAGGATATGGTGACCACGCAGAGCTGGACTGCACGTGGCTTGATGGCCAACGTGAGTTGTGATTGAGCCTGTGTATGACCTCTCTCCAGGTGAGGGAGGTGACTGTTGTTGGAAGAGGCAGGTTGTCAGGCCTGTGAGCAACTCTTTCNCTTCCTGATCCGGCCTTTTGCCGAGACCCAAAGAGGGAGGTTAGCACCGATGGACTGTGCTTGTGAAGGTGTATACTCCCGGGTGGAACATGCATGTGGGGAATGAGAGTCTTGTAGTAGTGGGCGTAAGATGGCATCTTGGGAAGAATCCTTCCAGTTTTCTGTGTTGTTTTCCCTATAACCTTAGCCTAGCCTAGGATTCCTTGCCTTGGGGTGGAGCTTAGTCCCAGCCCGGGGGTGACCAACTACTGAGCTGATGAGCAGTGTGGTCTAAGGCTGGGAGGTTCGTGGAAGGCCTGCACTTGGTTGGTGGAACTGCCACTGTTTTCAAAGATAAGTACCTGATTATGCTTTAATCATGTTTTGCATGACTATGTTGCTTATGTTATCACAATTTCCGCTGTGTATATGAATTAATATGAAACGCTATTGATTGTTAATTATAGCAGTAAATAATATGTTTTACTTTGAGATTAAATGTGATTATTTGTTTAAATGCATGTGGATTATATAATACCTGTATGAGTTATGTACAAAGTGGTGTTATAGATTTATTTTAAGAGCGTTTAAGCATTGGTAGCTAGAAAAGGTGCGCTACAGTTTGGTATCAGAGCCAAGGTTTCGACACTGAGCCTAGATGGGCTAGTGGAGCGGTCTTTGGACCGACAGTGTGAGGGAAATTGGGTCTGGAAGGCCAATTTTGGACCTTGGTTTGCTCTGAAGTGTCAAGGAGTTACTTGATGAGTTTTTACGCTCAAAAGGTACAGCGGTGTTGTAAAACCGCAGCCAGTGTGGTCTATGGCCACAGAGAGAGAGGACTCCACACCAGCAGTGATAGAGCCTTAGGATCGGTTCGGGAGGGAAGGTGAGCCCTCGTGACCGTCGGATCTGGAAAATGTGCGCAGGGATTAAAATCCCTTTTGAATTGCACAGAAGTGTGGGAATCACGATACTCAAACTCCCGAAAACCCAAAAATCCGAGAAGATCTATGCTGTAGATCTGGGAGGAAGGCTCGACCATTAGATCTAGGGATCTCGTGAACTTGGAGATTCGCAAGGTGAGAACCAAGGATTTGGGTGCTCTAAGTCACAAGTGGTGAAGTCACGAGAGAATTGCAGCCATCCATCTAAGGAGGACAGGTGGCAGCAATCGTGGAGTTGGCGAAGTGCCGAAGAGATCCAGGATTCGGGTCTCGTGAACTCAGAAGTTCGTAGGGTGAGGGCCCAAGAGTTGGGTGCTCCAAGTCACGAAGTCGCGAGGAGCAGAGATAGCTGTTGGATCCGGGTCAAGGGAGGACCGTTGGATTAGGAACCCCATCGCCTATCGCGCATTCGGGGGTTCGGAGGTTGAGAGGGGTCACTTTCGACTGTAGAAGTCGCGAAGTGCCGAGAGCCAGGCTTGTGTGGACACGTGGCAGAGCCATAAGGTGGGGCCCGCATGATAGATAGGCAGACACGCGTCGCCTAGAGAAGGGAGTCAACACTTCGTTGAATTCTTGCGTCTCAAGAATTTGCGAGATAAGAGCACGGGAGCTCGACATTGAAACTTGTGAAGTCGCGAGTAGCGAGGATGCAAGGAGAAAAGTCAACATCACTTCTCGGGGTTTCGTGAAAGGAAGGTGCCAGAGTTGGATGCCATAACTCGCGAAGGTGCGAGTAGCGAGAAGTGCTAGCACTTATCCCTAGCCTACGGTCATGCGTAGCAGGCGCTAGCGAGGAGGAAGCCATACCCGTATCGCATCTCAGGTATCGGCATTGGGAGGAAGTGAGTCAAGGATCTTCGACTCACGAACTCGCGAGATTGTGAGTTACGGAAGAGTGACTTTGGTTACGAAGATTTAACTATTGGATCTTCGTGGACCAAGATTTCGAAGTTTCGAAGTCTCGAAATTTGCAGAGCCAAACAGAGCTCAGAAAACTTTGTTAAGTCAAAACGTTTTTCTTGTTCATGTTGGCTTATGAATGTTGTAAGTTTTCTTGAAGGGTTAAGGCCTGACAAACTTCGGTTGGCTGCACGTCATGTGTGCAGAGTTCAATGAGTTTCAGGACAACCAAAAACTAACGTCGAGTATGGAATTGAAAAGGTGCAGATTGCCTTCGAAACAGAAGACGAAAGAGAAGGAAAGGATGTCAACCTGGGAGTCAAAGGAACAAACTCTAATGGGCACAGAAAAGAGATAGATAAAAAGGGACACATGCTGAAACTCATTGAAAAGTTGCAGAAAGGTGCCCAGGCCCGCCTAGCTGATAGCCGAAAGCTCATGAAAATCAGGGATCGACAGGGTGAATTCAACTTAAAAATTTTGAAGAGCCTGGAAAGAATAGAAAAGAAATTGGAAAAAGAGAGTGACACAAGCAGATCAAGAAGTGTCTGAACCCCTGAGAGGAGAAGAAGATCGAGGAATGGTAGAAGACATTACCATCTCTCCCCGAAGCATTCTGGTAAGTAAACACACAGTAGTTCAAGCCCGTCCCCTACCAGAAAGCACCGAAAATCTGGAAAGGATGAATTTAAAGGGGAGATGAACAAGATTAAGCCTCCAACATTCGATGGAGAACATAAGAAGGAGGAAGATGCTGAGACATGGTTGCTTGGCATGAGGAAATATTTCCAACTGCAGAATTATTCCGCCCATACAGAAGGAAGAATTGCAATGTATCAACTGAAAGGAAAAGCATCTATGTGGTGGGATCAGTTTGTGCGGGTGCAACACATCAGAGAGAAAGAGGTCACTTGAAAGAAATTTAAGAGGTATTTCGAGAAGAAATACCTGACTAAAAGGTACTATGACAGAAAGATGAAGGATTTCTTCGAACTCAAGCTAAGCAGCATGACTATTGATGAGTATGAACAAAGTTTTTTGGAACTACTGAAATATGTTCCATTCATCAAAGACGAGGTTGTCAAGATTCAGAGATATCTGAGTGGACTTCCACCTTCCATGGGTGACAAGATTCAGTATGACAATCCTAAGACTATGGAAGAAACAATAAGAAGGGCGAAATTCTTGTATGAACAACAAGGAGAAAGACCTATCCTTCAGAAGGCTTGGAATGATTAGAGGAAGTTTAAGAAGGAACAGAGGCAGAAGGGAAACAAGCCTTCCTTTTTCAGAAACAGTCTTCAGGGACAACCATCATTTAGAGAGCCGAGAATGACTGAAGAGGGAGCACAAAGACAGAGATAGACGCCCATTCAGTGTTGGGGCTGTAAAGGAAACCACAAGTACAGAGATTGTCCCCATAAAAATGGTAAAGCGAGAACTGTTCATATTGTTCAGCAAGCTGAAACAGTGGAGGATATGGGCAACATAATGCCGAGGATCTATGCAGCCCTGGACAACAAGCAAGCAGAATTTCAATCGCACATGATTGAAGTGGAATGTACGATCAACAACCGACCACTTGTTATTTTAATTGATTCAGGGGCTAGCCATAGTTATGTGGATCCTAGAGTGGTGGACAATTTGCATCTAACGAGAAGCAAACATGAAAAGCCTTGGCTAGTGAAGTTGGCCACAGGAATGAAAAGGAAGGTCACTGAATTGGTTAAGTCCTGTTCAGTAGACATGAAAGGAATGAGCACTAAGGCTGAATTGAACATTATGCCTTTAGGCTCATACGGTTGCTTAATTGGGATGGACTGGTTGGACCAACACCATGCCTTTTTGGACTGTCGTAACAAGAGGTTTACATGCCTGAACGAAGAGGGAAATCAGGTAACAGTCCAAGGAATTCCCAGAGCCATGGCTGTTAGGGAAATCTCAGCCATGCAGCTGAAGAAATGTTACCGAAAAGGCTGTCAATTATTTTCAGCTCGGGTGGAAGAAGCATCCCGAGATGTAGTCTCGAATATGGAAGACCACGAGGTACTCAAAGAGTTTAAGGATGTATTTCAGGAGGTACCTGGACTATGTTAAGGTCCTAACCCGCACATAGGTAGATCAATGTATTCGGATGTAATAAAGGTCAATATTAATAAGACCTTTCAATAAAATAGAATAAGGCGGATGTAAGAAGACCTAATAGAAGCTTCCGCTTCTAGAAGGATCTTC
>JASDQU010108094.1:133881-147997 GCA_032191745.1 Picea mariana
CTTTAAGTGTGGAATACAGTTAATGAGAATTCTTCCATTCTTTCTATCTTGCTTCTTCTTTCTCAATTTCTCTCTGCAAATGTGTGTAGTATTTTCTAGCTAGATCTATTCTGTGCAGGTTCAACACATTTACAGTCATGAACCCTTAAAATCAGATGACGATGATTATTTTATTTTATTTATTTTAATTTTTTAAATTGTTAAAATTAAGCTAATCAAATTTAGATCTTTCTGTTTTTATTTTTTGGATTTTTTTCATCTTTTTATTATATTTTATCATATGTATTTTTTAGTTGTGATGATGGATAATGGTATTATTAAAAAGTTGACGTTTGAAATTTTTTGAGAGGGGAGCAGGGGTCACAGAGGGAGTCTCTTGTCTCACAAACAAGGGGGTCTCTTACATCAATTTGGTGTTTGACTAGGTTACAACCTTAAAATTAGATCATCATCATCATTGATGAGTATATATTGGGTGGTTAAAGCAAGGGGTTAGTTATCCTCTTCAGTTAAGTTAAATTCCCTCTTGTAACATTTTTGTCTCTCATTAAATCCCTACCATTAATTAGAAACAAGTTAAATTACTATCAACTCTTAATAAATCCAAATTAAAATAAATTTTAATTAATATATTACAAATCTATTTCTAAGATGAAAAAAAATTCAAATATAATTATGAATTTACCATGAGATCAATGTCCTTACACTTGACCACATTTACAGCTTTATAATTTTACTAAGTTGTCTTTTCCAAATGGGCTTCATATTTCATTTTTATATATTGCAGTAGTGACAACCATGCCATAAGAGAACCATGGTGCCTCTTAGCCTTGAAAACTCATGTGCAAACGAGTGTAGATCCATCTTAACTCAGGATATATCAAGTRTCAAGAGGGATCAAATCCCCTRTGGTGTWATTKTTTWTATCATTTAGGATGGATATAGGTGTACATGAASAKAGGGTAACAATGTTTATATGTAAATATMATCTCTATAGTATTTCTATTTATGTGTAAATCTAATATCTCTCTTTTTATCTCTCGATATTTTAGTTTGTATTTATATTTGGCTAACATATATTTTTACCAATTTTTTATAGAAACTAGTAAAATTTATATTATAAAAAGTTGCAACAAAGATGAACAATGAGATAGTACAAAAACAGAGCTATCTTGAAATAAAACCAATAATACGAGCATACTATATATGTCAGAACAAATAATTCCATGTTATATTTTGTTGAGGATTCCAAAAAGTTGTTGCAAGTATATACTCTTAAAAAGTCTCTTAGGATAAGTATTGTTTTACATAACATGGATACTAATAGAAAACATGTTTACTGTTGGCTCCATCTTGTCATAAGTTGGTATGATGAGATTCCTGGATATCCAAGTCCATATCCTCGATAATTTGATGTATAATTTCTTCTTCCTTGAGGTCTTCTGAGGTTGAATTTACTCACGTTTTGCAATTGGAGGAAATTGATTGCGAGCCTTTATTGAGATTGTAGAACATGTTCCTTAGCATGGAACATTCATCTTCTAGTACTTGAATTTGGCTCTTCTATTGAGCAAGGATGTCCATAACCAAGGCATTTTATGATGTACATTGATGTTCATTCTCATGAACCTTGGTGGTCACTAAGAAAATTGATGTTATTTTATTATTTCTAAATTCCTTATGCCTATGAAGCACCCTATAGTCCATATTCAGGAACACTCTTTGTTGCCCAGGTAGAAGAAGAGCAAGAAATTTCCAAAGGGTCAATTCCAAAAAATCGATCTTGAATTTCCTTGGGAGCAGATGTTGTAGACCTGAGAGAATTGTCAACCCAGTAAAGGGATTATACTAGAGGAGACTAGGTAAGATGGATGAGGGTGGCCAACATGCAAATTATAGAGACTAGGAATTAAGTAGTTCGAAATGAGGGTCCTCGATATGAGCCTCTACCTACCCAAACTTCAAGGATTGAAGAAAAGAGAAGTTATGAAACACTAAAATTATTAATGAACATGAAAAATAAAATCCTTTCCGTAAATCGAAAAGTAAATGACTTGCAATTTATTGCTTCTTCGAGGTCAAGGCCTCCTCTTCCTCCTACTCCCCCTCCTAGTCATAATGCCACTGAAGTCGATTGGTGTCACTTTTGTCGGGGCTTCCATGATCCTAAGTATTGTTACTCGTATACACTTCACTTGGAATTGTCCAAGGAAGGCAAGACACCTTTATCTCTAATAAATAACAAATTTATTCCACTTCTCCTAATGATCAAGTTAACATGCAAGATATCACACCTTATGATGATAACTCTTCCTCTTTTGGAAGATTTGTTGTAGAAACTAGAAATTAGACCTCTAGACCAATTTCGCAAGGAGTGGAGGAGGCCAAAACTGATCCTAAATACAATGGAAAAAATAAGGCTATCATGGGTCGTAAATCACCTTCTCCTCCAAAGAGGAAAACACCTTGGGATCCAAACAAGGTTAACTTGCTTAATGATCCACCACACTTCCCAATATTGATACCTTACATTGTAGTTGAAGATATAGCAAAGGTCCCAACCCATATGACATTATTATATACTCTTAGGACACCTGCTTAGTTTGAAAACATTTCGCGCGTCCTGCAAGCCCCTCCTGCTCCACGAATAGAATAAAGATATCCTCTTTCCAAAGAGGCCTCCTCTCAACCAAATGTTGCAAATTATTTTATCGATTTGTATCTAGGAGTTCCTCCTTTTTATGTCTCAGTAAGGATTTATAAATTTGTTCTCCATAATTGTGTCATCGATACAGGAGCAAGGCACATTATCATTCCCCTTCAAGTTATGAGGAAATTGGGTCTTGAGTGCAGAGTTACTTGTAAATATCTGCTAGCTTTGGATTCAAGAAATATAGAAACAATTGCTAACATCAAAGACTTATCCATTGCTTTCAACCAAGCTCCTAATGTGAACATGGTCATACACATAATTGTAGCAGATATGCTTGAAGCATATGGTATGATTTTAGGAAGAAAGTGGTCCTCCAAGGTCAAACAAGGTTTCTACTTCATGGAAGGAACCCACTTCACCTTTCCTCATAAGGGTGTAGAAGTTGTCATTAGGAGAGAACCAAAATATTGACAACATGTTGTACCTGTTTCCTACAACATGATATATGTGTCTTTTCAAGACTCATGGATGGGTACTTATACCATGTTATTCAAATAAGATGTTCATGTTCCCCCACCTAAGAAATATGAAGTGATTTGGAGCATGGATTTTGATGGTGCAAAGTCCAAGCATGGATATGGTGCTGGGGTATTTCTGTGTGATCCCAAGGGAAAGAAACCCCTTTCTTTTTTCAATTAGATTTCCCTAACACCAATAACATGGTTGAATATCTAGTGTTAGTTCATGGCCTCCAAAAGGCCTTATACCTAGGAATTCACCATTTGTTGGTGTGTGGGGATCCAGAGCTAGTTGTGAACCAAATTAGAGAAAAATATGTGGTTCATAACCCTCGCTTCAAATAGTACTATCGAAAGGATAAGGAACTTATCAAAAAGTTCTCTTCTTTCAATATTCAGTCCATACCTAGGGCCAAAAACCACGTAGCTGATACTTTGGCCTTAGCTGGTTCATGCTTTATGTCATATTTCGTAAGGTTTGTTGAGGCTATAAAAGTCCAAATATTATATAGGCCCGCGTTACCTTATAATGTTGACTCTTTGCAAGTTTTTGATACTAGTGAACAAATCCATAGATTTATTCAAAACAAGGAGGAATTCGAAGACTTGCATATTTGCCATGAGTTGGAAAAGGAAACTGAGGATATAATTAAACTAAAAACAAATAAAATTCCCCTTGGTTTATCCGTGCTAGAATCCATATTTGATTCCAACGATGCCTCTACCTCTGCACCTCGTATGAATAGTAAATATGTTAGGAAGGTGCAAGAAATTACGCCTATCCAAAATTGGTTTATATAGGGTCACAATGTTCTCCCTTTGTGATCACTCAATTCATAAAACTCTTAATGAAGTTCAAGGATGGTTTTTCTTGGTCCTACGAGGACCTCAAGATCTTAAATATGGAGGAGATAGTCCATGCCATACCTATAATCCTTGATTTGAAGCTTTATAATTATAAATAAATGGAGAAAAATACTACTTTGGAATAGATAATTAGGGTTGAATTAGACAATATGGAAGCAGTAGGGGTCATATGCTTTGTTCGTTACTCACAATGGGTACCCAATTTGGTTCTAGTTAGGAATAAAACTAGGGATATTCATTTGTGTGTTTATTTTCGACATCGAATAAATTGTCCTTAAAAGAGAACTACCTCATCCCACCTATAGAGGAGATCCTCCAACAAGTTTTTGGGGCTCAAATGATGTCTCTTTTAGATGGATTCTTAGGATACAATCAGATATCTCACAAACCTTCTGATTTTCACAAAACCACCTTCACTACTTGTTGGGGCACATATGCATATCACGAGATTCATTTTGGTTTGATTAATTCCAGAAGTACCTTTCAATGTGCCACATCCATTGCTTTCGAGGACTTAATGGGTAAGATTATAGTTGTCTACTTCGATGACCTCACAGTTTTTTCCAAAGAACAAGGTAGTAATTTTGATCACCTTATGCAAGTACTTATTAGATATCATAAATTTGGCATATCCTTAAATCCTAAGAAGACCATTTTTAGTGTTATGGAGGGAAATCTCTTAGGTCACATTGTGTCTCAAGAAGGTGTGAATGACCCTGAGAGGGTGATAGCAATCAAAAGGTTGCCCTCACCTACAAATAAGAAAGAGATGCAATCTTTATTTGGAAAGATAAATTTCTTGAGACACTTCATTCTTGATTTCGCTCAAGTTGTCAAACCTCTAAATTAGCTAATGAAGAAAKAAATTATGTTCAAATGGTACCCTCCTACACATCATGCTTTTGAGTCTATTAAGCTAGTCATTGCTTCTGCACCTCCGTTGATTAGTCCTTATCACTCTAAATATTTTTTCATACACACTAATTCATAAGAGGAGACTATTTCAACCATTTTATTGCAAAAGGACCACGAGGAAAACATTAGACCAATTTCCTTTGTAAGCCAAAATTTGAAGACACATCAATTGAACTATTCTCGAATTAAGAAATGTAACATCCTCCCAACTTAACTAAGGAACATTACCATGCAGAAATACACATCAAAATAAAAATAAATTCTTCTAACTAATCTTATAGGTTACTAGCTATAGAAATACACACAAATTTAACCATTTTGCTATCATTAATTTAAATGCAACTACATCATGTTGAACTAAACATGAATGCAACTAATTAACTCCATACAAAACAACATATAATTCATTCTCATACACATAGTTAATACACAACAATTAAAACTCATAATGCAACACAAAAAACAGATAAAACACTTATCTTCTTAAAATAGTTGTGCAACCAGCTGCTTGGGACACATGTTCCAGCCATCCATAGAATTTATTTCATAGTTATCAATAGAAAGTCACCCCTGAGATGGGGCTAGGAATCCACAAAAGAGGGTGTCTCTCACTTTCCACTCATAACTCATATAATCCCATAACCCACTGGCATTCTCCTATAACTATCTTGATTTCCACTAGCTCTCTTCCTCTTGACTTTCCCAACCCAAGCAATGCACCCCTTTACTGATCTCAGTCCATCATGCATCCCATTCATTTATCATGGTCTCTCTTTCACAGGTAACTAGGAATCTCAATATTGGGAACTCAAGGGAACTCACTGCTAGGAAAAAATACCAGGAAAACAATAATAACAAGTTTGTTGCTCTAGTGCAACTCACACACGAGTTCACTCTTCAGGAATAACAATCTAGTTATTCAGTATTCAACTCCAAAAATACTCTATAATTCACCCTCCATTGTTGCTTCAACTTGAGAGCTCTTATTCCTATTGTTGTTCATGCCAAAAACTTGACTGTAAAAATTTCCCTCCTCTGGCCATACAAATTTTCCTCTCTTTGCTTTTTTATTTTTATTTTCTCACACTCATCCCCAAAATGATTGTACTTAGCCCCATGCTCCTAATAACTATGGGATGTGACTTTCTACACCCACCCTCTTACATGTATTCAATGATTGGGATCTCATAAACTTAAACAAGAATTAGAATTTTTATACATAATGATGATAACATTTAGGAATGTGGGTTTGGATTAATAACCGTAAATCTTTCCCCTTTTGATGCCTATTAGACACTCCCTTCTCTTATGGAAAACTTAGCCCCCTTCTCTGTCCATGTCCCTTAGTAGTTAGCATCACATTTTATTTATTAAAATTCAGAAATACAATTCACATATTACATCTCCATAGCCACATCCATATCTACATTATGCATTAATTAAATTGGGGATTATAGTGGGGATGTTACATTCCCCCTCCCCTACAATTGTACACCGTCCTTAGTGTACAACACCATGCTGATATATACACTTACAAATTTTACATCATGATATTCATAAAACAAAATTATGCAATTTGTTTACCCTCCAACAACAATTCCAACCATAATCTCTTGTTCCTCTTAACCTGCTAACCCAAGGAATTTCCCCCCTTCATTTCTCTCATTCTATCGACCTACACCATTCTTTTATCAGGGATATCAATGCAGGTGACCAATAAGTCTGAGATGTGGTTCTAGAACTATAGCTGCCAAAAATGGAGTCTTGCATTTTTAGCTTCCATTTTCTTCAAAATTGACAAAAAATTACAGGTATTCCTCTCACATAGTTTCTTTGTGCTCTCATGTTGCATATTTAAGATCCTAGCAGGTCCATTAAGCCTTTACCAGGAAAATAGCTTTTTTCTTGAGCACTTTGACTTTCTGGTCCAGGATGCGTATTGGTTCCACCTGGAAATCCCCTTCATTCTCCACCTGGATCATATTCCAATAAATTATGTGGTTAGGGTTAGGCACATATTTCTTTAATAATGACACATGAAATACATTATGCACTCTCATGGATGTTGGCAATGCTAACATGTATGTAAATGGGCCTATCTTTTCTAAGATCTCAAAAGGCCCACAATATCTTGCTGCCAACTTTGGGTAGAAACCCAATCTTAGAGAACTTCTTTTCACCTTCACTTTTAGAAATACATGTTCACCCACTTTAAAATATTTGAAAACCCTGTTCTTTTCTACAATTTTTTTTTTCTTGTCCTAGGAAGCTTTTAAATTCTGCGTGACCTTTGTCATCCATTCTTCCATTTCCTTTAAAAAATCTAACCCAATGACAAATTTTTCTGCTGGGTTATCCCAACTCACTGGCATGTTACACTTCCTACCATATAATGCTTCAAATGGGATCATTTTCAATGAGGCTTGATACCCATTATTGTAATCAAATTCCACTAAGTGGATATAATCCTCCCACTTTGATGGCTGGTCCATCACATAAGTTCGGAGCATGTCTTAAATTATTCTGTTGGTCCTCTCTATTTTCCCACCTGATTCTAGGTGATACGCTGTGCTGAGATTTGAATTTGTCCTAAAGCCCATGAAAAAACCCTTCCAAAATTTGGAGGTAAAATTTGGATCTTTGTCTGAAGCGATTGACTTAGGCAATCCATGTATTCTTGAAACTTATTTCATGTATATATTTGCAATGTTTGTTGCCTTGTGTGTAGTATTTACTGGGATAAAATGTGCAACCTTAGTCAATTTATCCACCACCACCATGATGGAGTTATGTTGCTTCTATGTTTTGGGTAGCTTGGTAATAAAATCAATCGTAACTACTTCCCACTTCCATTATGGAATGGGAAATGGGTATAGTAGTTCCATTGGATGTCTATGTTCAGTCTTTTCCTTAAGTCACTCTAGGAATCTTGCTATATAATTAGCCACTTCTTTCTTCATTCCTGGCCAAAAGTATTGGCTTCTTACAATTGTAATTGATTTCTAATATCTCGGGTGCCTAGCATATGGCACATTGTGCATCTCCCTTAGCACTGTATGTTTCAACTATATAGAATTAGACACATATACCTTGCCTCTGTACATGAGTATCCCATCCTCTTGCAGCTCATAATATTTAAATGTTTGATGTAAATTATCTCGCTATAATGTTTCTTTTATCTTCAATTAGTGCTAATCTGAAATTACAACTTCTAAAATTCTGTCTTTTAAATCAGATCTCTACATGATAATGGCTACAATGTGCATTTTCATGTGCTCTTCTGTTGAGTGCATCATCCATTTGATTCTCTTTTCCTTTGATATGTTTAATTTCAAAGTCATACTCACTGAGAAATTTGAGCCATCTAGTTTTTTTGACATTTAATGTGGGTTGACCAAACAAATGTTTTAGACCAAAGTGGTCTATCCTTAGCTAGTTTTTTCTCCCCATGAGGTAATATCTCCACATTTTTTGCACATGAACAATGGCCACTAATTCCAAGTCACATGTAGCATAATTCCTCTCATGCTCTTTTGACTTTTAGGACTCGTAGCACACCACATGATCCATTTAAATGAAAACTTCACCAAGCCCTTCCTTGCATGCATCAGTGCACACCACATAATATTTGTCCAGAACCACAATATTTAATATTAGTGCACTTGTCAAAATGTCTTTCAGTCGTTGAAATCTTTCTTCACACTCGGGAGTCTATTCAAATTTCACTCCCTTATTTTGTAAATAAGTAACGGGAATTGCAATCTTTGAGAATATTTTTATGAATCTTCGATAATAACTTGCAAGACCCATGAATGATTTGACCTTTGTGACTTTTCTTGGCGCTTTCCATCCCCAAAATGCCTCTATCTTCTTTGGATCCACTGCTATCCCATTGACTGAAATAATATGACCCAAGTAGTGAATCTTATTTTGATATAAGATGCACTTACTTAGCTTGGCATACAACTTATGCTCTCGTAAGAATTGCAACACCATTCTTAAATGCTACTCATGTTATTCTTCTGTTTTTGAGTAGATGAGTATATCATCCAAGAACACAATCATGAACTTTTCTAGGTATTCTCTAAACAATCCATTCATTAGGCACATGAAAAATGTTGGGGCATTGGATAGCCCAAATGGCACTATTGTAAATTCATGATGCCCATATCTTGTTCTAAACATTTTCTTATTGATATATTATTCCTTTATTCTCACTTGATGATAACCTGACCTCAAGTCAATCTTGGAAAATATTCTTGCAACTTTCAGCTGATCGAATATATAAAAAATCCTTGGCAAAGGATATTTTTTTCTTTATGGTGACCTTCTTCAACTGTCTAAAATCAATACACAACCTTAAGGTTTTGTATTTCTTCTTCACAAAAAACACTGGGGCTCCCTAAGGTGACACACTTGGGCATATATACCCATTCCTTAATAGTTCTTCAAGCTGCATCTGCAACTCTTCCAATTCTGGTATGCCCATTTAGTAAGGTGTCTTGAACACTGGGGAAAATATTGGCACCAAATCAATAGAGAAATCAATCTCTCTCTTTGGTGGTAGTCTTGTGATTTCCCTAAAAACATCTTCAAAATCCCTCAGGACTGGATGGTCTTCAATACTTGGCATTCTATCTCTAGCTGCCTCTTCCATATGGGCTGCAAAAATATGACATCCCTTCCTGAAACTCTTTTTCAATTGCATGGGTGAAATTTCTCTAACAACTACAACTCTTTGAATGCCTTGAATCTTGCTTTGTTGTTCTACCTCATCAAGACAAGCGATTGTCTTGTTGTAATAGTCTAGGACATCATGGTGTTTTCCCAACCAATTCATGCCATTCAGACAGTCACATGAACCCAATGGTACGATGCTTACATCTACTTTTGTGTTGATTCCATTCATGTCTATTGGGTAATATTTAACCAACTCATTGATTTTCCTCTTAGCCCCTATGACTAACTGAACTAATCAATATTTCTTATGCTTACTCCTTTGTAAGTGAAATATTTCAATAATGCTAGAGTTTATGTAACTATGGATAGCTTCAAAATCAAGTAAAATTGCTATGGGATGGTTATCAATATTACCTTCCACTTCAATCATGTGGGATTGATATTCTGCTTGCTTATTTTCTGAGTTTGCATAAAGCATTGGCATGTTTTCTCTCATATCTTCCATTTTTTCATCCTCCTAAATGTTGTGGAAAATCCTCATTATTTCACCTTTATTAGGGCATTCTCTATACAAGTGGTCTCCCTCACATCCCCAACATTTCATGTGTTGCTGCCTTGGAATTTTCCCTAAATAATCTACCATCCTGGACTCATTATGGGGTGACTATCCTTACTAATTTTCTTGAGAGTTATTTCTAAAAAAGGGTGGCTTAAAACCTTTCTTCCTTTGCTCTTTCTTAGTCTTCAACTTGTCATTCCAAGATTTTTGGAAAACTGGCCTCCCTATACTCTTCTCATAAAGATGCTTTGCTCTTCTTATGGCCTCCTCCAAAGTCTTGGGGTTATCATAGTGTATCTTGTCATAGTAGAAGGAAGGTAAACCACTTATAAACCTTTGTATTTTGAACTTCTCATCCCTTATGAATCCCACATACTTCATCAATTCAAATAACCTCTTTTCATATTTGTCCATTGTCATGCTCCCCATCTTGAGTTCAAAGAACTCTTTCATCTTCCTTTCATAGTATTGATCGAAAAAATAATTCCCTTGGAAATATCCTTTGAAATGCCTCGATGAGACTTTCTTCTATAAGGTGCTTGTTGGAAATATTGTTTTCATTGAGGTCAAAGACAAGGGGATACTACATATGTCCAAGATAAAGATTGCAGATGGAGATTGTTGGAAATATTGTTTTTGGATTTTTGATGCTTAGTTTGGATACCCTATGTTGAAGGCCTTTTTATTTCGAATACCTAGCTCTAATGAGAGCACATGATATGTGGTTGAAAATATTATTTTGAGAACTTTACAATGGTATATGGCACTCCCTTTAACTCCATAGGAATGAGAATATATGAAATATTCAGTCAAGTCAACCCAACCAATTTTACAAGTTGACCCCATAAGTGAATGAAAAAACACTATAAATACATCATAGATGTGTGCATTTGAATAGAATCCAAGCAATGAGAGCAAGCACAAGTGCAAAAAATATATCTGAGGTGCACAAGAGGAGTTGGGGATTATTCTTGGGGTATAAAGGTGCCCGAGATGAGTTTTTCTTGGAGTTTTAAGGGTGTGCTATGAAGGAATAAGGTCTATGATGCTGTAAAGTGCACTATTTTGAGGTTGTGATACTGCAATATGGACTTATATTCTAAGAATGATGCTATGATGTTCGGTAGGGCATGAAGGATAAATTTGACTAGGATTTGAAGCTATGTTTGAAGTATGAAGCATGTAGGTGAAGTCAAAAGTACTATGTGTATAGAGATCTTAGATTGGTACCTATACATGTCTTACTGAGTTGGTGCTCAACTAAAGAGATTGGTGTCTATAGTAGGTTGGTGCCTACAAGATTTGTGATAGTAGGTTGGTGCCTATAGACATTTATAAAGATAATTTTTTTGTGGTTTTCTCCCACAAGGGTTTCCAAATTAAACTTTGTGTACTATGATCTAATTTTACATGCACTTAATATTTTAATGTTAATGAATGATTGATGAATGCTCATTTAAATTAAAAAGTATCTTATACTAATTCACCCCTCCCTCTAAGTATAAGCATAAGTACAACAATTGGTTTCAAATCAGGTTCCTTCAGAAACAGTCTAACCACTAGAAGGTATATCTCGGGAGCACACATAGTCGACCAAGAATTTTTCTCCACAAATAGTAGCTCTTCTGAAGAAAGTGATGAATATGTTTATGATATTAACAAAGAAAAATTCCTTTTCATGGACATGGATACCAAGTCTACAAATACAGAAAATGAAGACAGTCAGAAAGAGAAATCAGATTCAAAAGAAGAAGACATTGATGGGGAAGTGAATCTTGAAGTAGAACTGGTTAGTGCCTTAGAAGAAATAAGAAGACTCGGGGGAATAAATAAAAAAAGTAGAAAAAGAAATTGCATAAATACAAAAAGAAGGATCACGATCTTAATGAAACACAAAAAACGATTTTCATCCTAAAGACTCAACTAGAAGAAGCAAAAAGGATAGAAGAACTGGTGAGAATCCAACTGAAAGAAAAGGAAGAAATTTGCGAGAAGCTAGAGGTTGAAATCGTTTCCTTAAGAAAGGAACTAGAGAAAAAAATTGATCATTTGAGTATAAGATTGGAGTTTGGAAAAAGTAATTAAATCTTAGATAATATTCTCAGTCACCAAAGGTCACCATTCATCAAGACAAGTCTTGGATATGATGAAAAACAGAAGACCCCCGAGGGAGATGCAAGCTCTAAGGTCACAAAGTCATCAGAAAAGGAAAAGGAAAAGGTGTTGAAATAATGTAACTGCGAAGAGCATTATTATTATTATTGTTATTTTATTATTAGGATTAATCCCCATTGTGGATTAATCATGTCGGTAATTGTATAAGGACCAAATCCCCTTTTGCGGATTGGTCAACAAACAATTATAATAGGCAGAATAAGAAGTCAGACCTAGCAGTTAATAAGAAGACCCAAAAATATAATAAAGGTGGGTTTACCCACCCAAATTAAGAAGTCGGCCCTGCCAGTGAAGAGACACTTCACACATGCTAGAACTTGTATAAATAAAGGAGGCTAGCACCTCATTTGAACACAACTCACTTGCTCATTATCTTATGAGGCAAGCTACAATTACCAGTTAGAGAGAGGAGAAGAAGAGTGGCGCATCTCTTGGGGAGGACTATCTGTATTGGTTTGAGTTATCTCTTGAACATTGTATAAGCTATTTATGATAAGGAAGTTTTTGTTGGGTTGTCTTCCCCTAGAGGGTTTCCCAGGATAAATGCTCTGTCTCTTGTGAATGTGTATTTCTCAGTGATCTTGTTCTTATGATGCTCTTATCTATTGAAATGCAAAGAACTATAATAATGGCATAAACATTAACATGGTATCAGAGACAACCTGAAGGAATCATATTTCGCAAGAGGAAAGACGTCACTGTTACCGTACCCAAAAATTAGGGTTTTGAAAAAGTGAATCTTTTCAGCTCCCTAACCACCTAGAAAGCTGCGCCCTCCCCCAAGGATCATTTTGGCACTTAGAGTGCACCTTTTCGGTGGCTAGATCTCCCAGAAAGTGAAACCCTAGTTTCACAAAGTACCAGAAAACCAGAGTACCAGAAGTACCAGAAAACCAGAAGCACCAGTCCAGAAATCCGCAGATCAGATTTGAATGGGTAAAAGTTGGATTTTCAAAAATCTGACTGCACCAGCTAACTCACCTCAGCTCAAGGCACCTATCCCCTAGATCAGAATTTCAAAATTTGAAGTTTGAAAAATTAGGGTTTCCTCATAAAACCCTAAGTTGCAGTTGCAGTCTCAGAACCAGTTGCAATTGCAGTACCTGTTGCAGTTGCAGCCGTAGAACCAGTTGCAATCACCCTTCAAGTTTTTGAGTATTTGCAGGAGAAGGGATCTCTTGCCATAGATCCAGAAGGATCTCAAGATCCAACACATTCATAGGAATGATGCAACCCAGGTGTGATTATTCTAATATGCATTTATTTGTTATGAAATTATCTTGATCAGTGTTGCATGTTGAAGCTATGATCAAATTATTAGAAGAATTAAAATTTGATCATAGAGCTTATCCTCTAACCTAACCTTTTTTCAAGATAACATATTGTCTTAGTACAACAGACAGGTTGAAGAAAGTACTCGTCACTTGAGTGAAGGAGACCTGAAAGAAAAGAAAGCACTCACTCTTGAGGACAAGGCTCCAGGTTTGATTAATCAAGATTCAAAGGTACACATAACAAGCTGATGACTTTAGTTGAGATAACAATCGTCGTAAAGTATTATACTTGATAGCATGTGAGAATATAGAGGTATATGCTTTGCCTGAGACAACTAACATCTCTTCTAGGAGAAACCTTGTGTGTTAGTTCCAGATTGCCATGGAAGAATGCTTGGTCACAACACTATGAGAGTGTTGACCTCATTTCGTATTGTATTCCTTACCTTTAATCTTTGCTTCAGATAAATTATAA
>JASDQU010108094.1:148097-162660 GCA_032191745.1 Picea mariana
AGAAGGCCTTTAAGAACCCAATACCAAAATCTCTTTCTTGGATATTGTTTTTCTTGCAACAATTTTGGTCATAAAACACTAGATTGTAGAGATTATGCAAGGAGTCATCATGCGAGATATAAAAAACAGGTTCTTATAAAACCTTAAAGAATGATTATTGAGCAACAAAAACACAAGTTCTCATGGGTTTGTTGATAGAAACTACAATTGATGTGCTCCCCTACTTGATTACAATACTGAATGTTATAAGTGCAGTAACTATGGGAACATAACATGTGACTGTATAAGTAGCATAATAAAATCTCTTAAAAAAATAGGGAAGAAGATGTTCTTACCAAGCATAGAGAAGAATACACAAAGGTGGGGAAAAGGAAGTAAGAAGAACCAAAGAAAGAAGAATGTGGACTTGCAATGTATGCTCAAGGAAAAGAAATCCAAATGTACATTGATAGTGGATGTTCAAAACATATGATATGGGATTAGAATAAATTTCTCACCCTAAAGGAAGAAAGAGGAGTACTCAACATCAAAGCCATAGAAACTTGTACACACAAATCTTTGCGGGCCAACAAGAACAAAAAATTTAACAGGTGAGAGTTATTTTATGTTGCTTATTGTTGATTACACAAGAGTGACATGTGTTACATTTTTTAAAGAAAAATTTGAATCATTTGAGAAGTTTAAAGCTTTCAAATCCCTAGTTGAAAATAAGACTGAATTAAAAATCAAGTTCTTAAGATTAGACAGAGGAGGTGAGTTTACCTCTTATGAATTTGAGGAATTATATGAGAATCATGGAATCAAGAGACATTTTTCAACAACAAGGACTCCACAACAAAATGGAGTTGTATAAAGGAAGAACATAACTATACAAGAAATGGCTAGACAATGTTGAATTAATCCAAATTACCAGACACATTTTGGAGAGAAGTAGCCAACACAACAATCTACATTTTGAGCATAGCACAAATTTGAGTGAATAACAACAAGACACCTTATGAATTACGAAAAGGTAGACTAGCTACAGTTAAATACTTCAAAGTATTTGGGAACAAGTACTATATAAAGAGAAATGAAGATAATTAAGGCAAGTTTGATTCGAGAAAAAATGAAGGTATATTTCTTGGATATGCATATGGAAGCAAGGCCTACAAATGCTATAACAAAAGACTGCACAAGGTTGTAGATAATATTGATGTAAGAGTGGATGAAGCAATACCTCAAAAGGAAAAGTCACAAAAAAATGAATATATAGAGGAGACAATCTACAAAGAACAAGAAAAGGAAGAAGAAGAGAAAGAAGAAAAGAAAGAACAAGAAGAAATAAAATGCCAAGATCCAAAGACAACATCTATATTTGTTCAAAAGCATCATCCAAAAAATTATATTTTTGGTGATATAGATACAGAAGTTCATACTAGAAGAATATTGAACTTTTCTTTGCTATCTAAAATAGAGTTCAGTCTGGCTACAAGATTTCAATCTACACCAAAGGAGACACATGTGCAATAAATAAAAATAATATTCAGATATTTGAAGGGCACATTGGACTTTGGCTTGTGGTATTGAAGAAGTAATGACTTCACTCTAACAACATATACAGATGCTTATTGGGCATGAAGTATTGATAACAAGAAAAGTACTAGTGGAGGAGTTATATTCTAGGAATGATGATATGAGGTTCACTTGGGCATGGGGGCTAAATTTGACTAGGATTTGAAGCTATGTTTTAAGTATGAAGCATGCAGGGGAAGTTAGAAGTACTCTATGTATGAAGATCTTGGATTGGTACTTCTATAGGTCTTACTGAGTTGGTGCTCAGCTGAAGAGATTGGTGCCTCTAGTATGTTGGTTCCTAAAATATATCTTGATGAGTTGGTGCTTAAATGAAGAGATTGGTGTCTCTAGTAGGTTGGTGCATACAAGCTTTCTAACAATAGGTTGGTGCCTATAGACATTTATAAAGATAATTTTTTATGGTTTTCTCCCACAAGGGTTTTGTTACACATCAAAATCACTCATTGCAATGATGGCTAGTGTCGTCGTTACAAATATCGCAAGTGTCGCAAACATTATCTTGTCTATGTCATCTCTCTAACGACATCGTAAAGACGCTTAAGACACCTTGAAGACTAGTCTTGAAGAAGAGAAATCAATTGACAAGGAGTACAAGCCTTTTTCCACTGAAAAAGCCACCCAAAAGTCAAATTTGGAAGAGAGAACTCCCCTACATACTGTCAGGGAGCGTTGACACTCTGTACATTCTTCTAGGGGAGTGTTCCAATGCTCTATGCACCCTTTTTGGGGAGCGCTACCCTTCCTGAGCAAATTTTGGTTTGTTGGAGGAAATCAGGGAAGACTCTCGTCAATCTATGAAGTTGGTTGGATTCGAATATGAGTTCAAGGCATGATCTTATGGGAGCTCCACAACTGAAGGAGAGGAATCCTCAACTTATCCCAAATATATCTCAAGTGGTTGGGCCTCCCCAAGCTTATATAAGGAGGATTTCTCATGGTGAAAGGTACATGATAGAGGAAAAGATGGGAAGTATGAAACCTATGATCTCATAGGCAACATACAAGATATGGAGATTGAGAATTAAACCAAACTTATGATCCCATAAGTGAGATGACATTGAAGCATAATCAATGTATATTACTTGAGAAAAGGGGTTGGACAAAGAGAGCTGGAAGAAGTTGATGCACCTTCATCAGCGGATTGTAAGTACTCTTCATTTGTTCTCATTAATATACATACATGCTTGGCCTGTTTCTTTCAAGTTTATGTTTGTTCCACATGAACTTGTCTTTAGTAGATAGATCTGTATTTGAGCTAATCNACTTGAGAAAAGGGGTTGGACAAAGAGAGCTGGAAGAAGTTGATGCACCTTCATCAGCGGATTGTAAGTACTCTTCATTTGTTCTCATTAATATACATACATGCTTGGCCTGTTTCTTTCAAGTTTATGTTTGTTCCACATGAACTTGTCTTCAGTAGATAGATCTGTATTTGAGCTAATCTCAGTAGAATAGGAAGCTTGTTGTATCTTTGTTTGTTCTACAGGACCTATCAAGGAGCTTGGGATTGAAGCTCAACTTGGACTTTGCGAGGACAAATGCCATTTAAAAAGGCACACTTTTCTTCTTTCTCTTCATTCATTAGCTTAATTAGATCTAAAAGGATGTCAGTGACCAATGATAACACCCTTTCTGTATTGGTTTTAGGGGTATAGATACCAAGAGGGAATTCGCTTGTCCGCAGGAGGATTCACCTGTAACAGAAATTGGTGACTCCACTGGTATTGAAATAGGATATTTGTGATGGATGACTCTTGGGGCAGATACTTCCCTCTTTTAGGGGTCTAGATACCAAGAGGGAATCCGCTTGTCCGTAGGAGGATTCACCTGTAACAGGTTTCCAAATTAAACTTTGTGTATTGTGATACGAGTTTACATGCACTTACTGTTTTAAATTTAATGATTGATTGTTGAATGGTCATTTAAAGTAAAAAACATCTTATACTGATTCACCCACCCCTCAGTATAAGCATAAGTACAACAATTCTTATCTTGCTTAACCTGATCACACCACATGGATGCCTTTCCTTGCAGGTGGTAGGTTTCAATTCTTGTTTATACCCTTGAGGGGTAATCATGTAGCTGTAAATATTTCTTCATTTCCAATAGCCATGCCTCGACCTCTTCTCCATTTCTATGCTCACCATTAAAAGTTGGTTTCTTGATTTTCCTAAGTTCACCTTGAAAAATATATGACTCGGGCATTCTTCTTTGCCTCCTGACATGAGACACACTTGGGATGCTCCTTGGCCCCGAACTCGCACAAGATATCCTAGTGGATTTCCTTAGGGAATGATGGCACCTTCTCATGCTTCTTGACTACCTGTCATTCCCATGATCATCCCTTATGCTATGTGATCCTGATGCTGTCACTTATCTGACACTAACTATTTGTTTTGTGCTAGAGCCTTTATTGGCTTGTCTCTGTAGCATATTTAGACTCTAAAGTATCTCTTCCTAAGATTTCAACTCTACACTTCTCTCTTGAGGCTTCTCATCATTTCAACCAACTCTACAGGATCTTCCCTACGTCTTCTTCCATTGGAATCGGTCTCAACATTTCCCATGCTGCCACCTAGCCTTTTGAATTGTTCCTCATTACCATAAGACCTATGGGCATCCTCCATGACTGTGGTTCTCATCCAGGAACCAAAATTCCCTCCCAAACCTCTTAATTTTGCAAGAAAATGTGCATGCAATAAAATTTCTGTTAGACAAAAATATATATACACAGTTATGGAAAAACAATGCATAAATTTTCTACTCTTTAATGGAAACCAATCATCTTCTTATGAGTTAACGACAAAATTTGTTGTCCCAATCTATTTTCTGGGTACATAGGATTATTCAATTCTTCATTATCTTTCCATTGACTACTCATTTTCTCAAATTTGAGTTCTGAACTGAAAGTTATGGGCAATTGAATATTGCCACCTTCCCCCTCTTGTGCATCTTCTTTCCTAGTGAAAAAATAATCTCAAACACCAACTTTGGACACCTACAGAGGTAAATCTATTAGGAACCAATGAAATTTTTATAGGAGACATTGATAATATTTTTGATACTAAGTTTATAGAAACTCTTATATTATCAAATTGATGCTCCAGTCAAAACATGCAACAATATGGAAATGACAACTTTGTCATTTTTACACTTTCTCTCGACTTTCCAATTTTATCTCTGTTTAAGCATCCCTACACCAAATCCCTTAGAATTTTGATAGAATCCAATTAGGTATCTTCATGCCTATTTCTTGAACGATCTGTCAAAATTTCACCCTTATCCGGATTGCAGGTTGATAGTTATGGCCTTAAATTGTTTTGACGGTTTTCCCATTTTTAGCCATGTATGCTACATGAGTCTTCTATCTCATCATGTATAGTTTCTGTATTGTTCCCCATCTTAACCAAGGAATATTACTACATGGAAATACACATAAAAATGAAATTTTATTTTGCTAATCAAATCCTGTAGCTTACCAACTACGATTTAAACACATATTCAACTAATTTAGGATACCCATAATTAAATGCATCTACAACACTCTAAGTGACCATGAATGAAATTAATAACTTGTTTACAACAATAATTAACCATTCACATATACAAAGCTAAGCACAACAATCAAATTCATGGAATAACTCAACAAATAGATAAACACTTATCTTTTATAAAATGTTTGTGCAACCAACTGCTTGGGAAGGACATTCCACCCAACCATAGACTTGTTGTTCTAGTTCTCAACAACAAGCCACCCTTGATCTGGGGATAGGAATCCACAAAATAAGGGTGCCTTTCACAGTCCCCTCACAACTCAATATCACACAACCCACTGGTTTTCTCCTACAACTACCCTAAATTTCCTCCAGCTCTCTTCCTCTTGACCTACCCAACCCAAGGAATGTACCCCTTCACTACTCTCAATCCATTGGGCATCCCATTCATTTATCAGGGTCTCTCTGGACTGCTTGTTGATAGTTATGGCTTGGAAATGTTTGACGAGTTTCCCATTTTTAGCCATGTATGCTACATGTGTCTTCTCTCTCATCATGTACAGTTTCTGTATTGTTTCCCATCTTAACCAGGGAACATTACAACATGGAAATACACATAAAAATGAAATTTTCTTTTGCTAATAAAATCATGTAGCTTACCAGCTACGATTTAAACACATATTCAACTAATTTAGGATACCCATAATTAAATGCATCTACAACACTCTAAGTGACCATGAATGTAGTTAATAACTTGTTTACAACAACAATTAACCATTCACATATACGAAGCTAAGCACAATAATTAAGTTCATGGAATAACTCAACAAATAGATAAACACTTATCTTTTATAAAATGTTTGTGCAACCAACTACTTGGGAAGGACATTCCACCCAACCATAGACTTGTTGTTCTAGTTTACAACAACAAGCCACCCCCGAGCTGGGGATAGGAATCCACAAAATAAGGGTCCCTCTCACAACTCAATATCACACAACCCACTTGTTTTCTCCTACAACTACCCTAAATTTCCTCCATCTCTCTTCCTCTTGACCTACCCAACCTAAGGAATGTACCCCTTCATTGCTCTCAGTCCATTGGGCATCCCATTCATTTATCAAGGTCTCTTTGGCATAGGTAGCTAGGAATATATCAACTAGGAACTCAAGGGAACTCACCGCTAGGAGAAATTACCAACAAAAACAACAACAACCACTTGCTCATACAATGCCACTCACCCAGGAGTTCACTCTTCAGGCCTAACAAACTAGCTCTTCAATTTCCAGCTCCAAAATGATCCAAAATCACTCTAGCATGCTCCAGAATTATCCCATCCTTGTTGTTCCAACCCCTAAGTTCTTCTCCCTGTTCTCTACCGTAGTTCATGTAAAAATGAATGTCTAAAACTTCCTGTTACTACCCATATGAATTTCCTCTCCTTTCCCAAGATAGTTGACTGTTCACTTTTCCCAATGTGGATTGTACTTCAGCCGCGTGCTCTCCAATAACTATGGGATGTGACTCTTACACCCACCATATGATAGATATTCAATGATTGGACTCTCATACACCCAACCAGGAAATAGAAGTTTTCCCCAAATGATAATAAAATTTAGAAATGTGGGTTTGAATTGATACCCATAAATTATTTCCCTTTGGACCTCCTCTTGGACACTCTCTAGGAATTCCCCCTCTCTTGTGGATTAATAAGCCTCCATATCTATCCATATCCCAATAACCGGTATTACATTATATTTATTAAAATCATAAAATACATTTCACATTTACATTTCTTGGCCATAGCCACATTTATATCTACATTATGCATTAATTAAACCAGGGATTATAGTGGGCATGTTACAGTTTTAGGTATCCAACTTCCACATCTAGCTCCATGGCTATCTTCTAGGGCCCATGAAATTTACATAGAATTATGTTGTGCCCCAAACTGACTTATGAGAAAGGAGTTATGCCTTCTTGAAGTAAATTGACATTGAATTACATCATGTATTATTTCAGTTGTAACTTTCTCACACGAGCTTTGTTTTTCACTTGGAATAGCTCATTGAAAAGATCTCACCGATTTCTTTCATTCAACAAAAAAACAATTGTGTATCGAACGTACATACATTTTCATAAAATTCGAACCCCTAAAAATGTTGTTTATGCCCTCAAAATGCCTCTGTAGGTTCAAGACCTTCAAAAACCAAATTTTTTCGCGGAAAACTTTGGTTCACCACTGTAGTAGTCCATCAAATTCAACCTGCAAGCATATCAAAATTACTTTCTCGTGGACTTATCCTTGTGGAGTGACAAGCTGACACATTTTTCAATCTTCCTGTGACTCGTAGTCTACATTCCTATCATGCTCTTTCTCACGATATTTTCTCTGCAAACTCATCAAGTTGCATGTTATAAGGTTTTGTTCGCAACCCGTGGCCCACAAACCTTCATGGTTTTTTCCCTTTGCAACCTCCTTTCACGAGACTTCCTCCCATGGACCTACCTCTTGCAGACTTCCTCATGTAGACCTTCTTTCACAAATCTACTCCTGCAGACTTCCTCCAACAAACTTTCCCCACGGACCTACTTCTTTGGACTTTCTCCCACATACTTCCTCCCCACGAGCCTTTTTCAGACGACCTTTTCTCCATGGCCTTGTGACGTTACACGCCATTAATATGTGTTTTTGATACTTTCTCACTTGCGAGCTTCTTCCTACGATACTTCCCTCGAGACTTGGCCATCCCGATCGATGATCCCCAACAACGATCAAGATTTAATCTTGATGTCCAATGAACGATTAGGATTACCCTTGACACTTAGCCCAATTCGACACTGATCTTACAACTTTCACCATAGTGATCTGCCATGGGTAAACTAACACTATGGCATCCATACCTGGAACCTCCATGCCACCACCACGTGGTTCCACATCATCACTGTACATAATTGTTTTTCAAGAATTCTGAAATTATAAATTTTCAAAAATTTTATAATTTCTCCAAAACTTTTCCGTTGGTGTATTTGAAAGTTTTTACTTGTTCTAGAATGAATCTCAACTATTGATTTGTAATATCGAAATGATTTGGGCCGTTGATGTTCCAACTCTCCAGTCACCATTAAAACACGAAGTTTTACCTCCTAGACAATGTTTTTTTTTAAGCGAGATTTCACCAATTTGGAAAAATTTCAATTTTTTGGAAGAAATTTAGGCTAAACATTTTCATTTTTCATTAAAAATAAAAAAATTGTATCCTAATTTATGATTATAATTATGCATACACTTATATTTTTTGCCTAAATACAAACATTTTCCATGAACATATAATAGGGTTTCTTAATATTTTCGCCAAATTAATGATTATGCATCCCATTTTTTTGGGTATATTCACTACATATGGATGTTTTTTTTTCCTCGAAAAAAAGTGTAATTTTATTCATCCTAAGAGAACCAAATTACATTCTACAGGTGCTTAAAGAACAACTCATCCTTGGACAAGATGAAAACCCTGAATGGGCCACAAAACGAGACCGAAAAGCCACAAATAAGAATACAATATAGGTCTAAAATACCACACAAAAGCCGAAGCACAACAATCCAAAAATCGAAGCCCCATCACTTGAAAATGAAATCCGAAAAAGCTATCCCAAAAGAAAACTCTGGAGACCGAACGAACTAGTTTAGAGTGATACAAAACCCTCATACTAGTAGCACCAGATATCAAAAGCTCCAGGAAAACCACGAGTCAGCCGAAAAAGAGCAGCCGAGAAGCTGCACGCCCAAAAGAAGGACCTCATAGTATTGGCACCCAATGACACCACACACCCAAAGATAAGGACCTCAAAGCATAGAAACCATCATGAAACATAAGACAATGTGGCACCAAAACCTCAAACATGAGGACAATGATTTGAGTATACATCAAAACCCTGAACAAACCAACAAAACTAGAGAGAAAAAACACGATCTGTAGAAAGAAAACCCCCCAAAACCCTTGCCGAGAACGCACCACAGTGAAAACCTCCAAATAAAACACATATGCGAGACATACCAGATCAGAGAGGCATCCAACCTCTCAGGAAAACGAGAGGGGCCATAAAATCTGAACCCAAGCTACAAGAAAGCTAAACTCGACACTCAACCTTAGAACCCAGGGACTCCAAGTCGATGGAATGCACCAAATCCTGACATGACCCCGAGACACGAAAGATAAATCTGTTGAAGATCCACAAAGCCCACAAGAGGAAGAGTAAGCTCCACAAAGATAGCATTGACGAAAAAAAGAAGAAGGACTATGGAAAAAGAATCCAGATCCAGCCAAAATAAGTTAGATCTGTGCAGACACCGAAGAACCACAAGAGGCTCATAACACCGCTGCCAACAGGGAACCCGCACCATGCAGATCACAACCTCCACAAGAATCTACAACGAAGGAGGGAGGGAATAGAAGGTCTATTGACCAACAGACGAAGGCAGAGATGAAGCACACAATCCCAGTCCATCCCCCAAAGCAGGCGAGGAACCAAGGAGCTATGCGGATTTGCAGCTAGGGTTTCCCCTAGCCGCATACCCATTCCCCTATTTGATTTAATGATCCAAAAAAACTACATATGGATGTTTAGTTAGTAGTAACTACTCTTGAGAAAACCATGAATTTTCAATTGAAGTCATGTGAATTTATATAGGAAAATAAAATGTTTTTAATAATTTACTTCTATTATTTTTTTCACTTCTTTCAAAATGGAGGTGAATATTATGTTGTATATTAGTGTGTAGAATTTATTCCGTGTATTTTTAAATATATTTTCTATTGCCAATTTTTTTTTGGTAAGTTCCCTCTACTTGATATGAAAGATTTTTTTTTCTCTAAATATTCTTTCATAAGATTTTTTTTGTTAATTATTGTCATTGATGCACATGTGACACAAATAGAATGATGTTGTTGAAAAATTTTAAAGGTAGTAAGAAGAAGTCAATTGGTTATCTCCTATGAC
Organism: Picea mariana; assembly: GCA_032191745.1. Classification (NCBI taxonomy): domain Eukaryota; kingdom Viridiplantae; phylum Streptophyta; class Pinopsida; order Pinales; family Pinaceae; genus Picea; species Picea mariana. Next base: position 158,169 of record JASDQU010108094.1, read on the forward strand.
AAATAATATAATTTTTTTACAAATACAGTTTGATAAGTTATGATTTATGTGGTTTGAAAAAAAAAAAAACATTGCTCCTAGGCCAAAATTAACTCTGCAATATGTAGATTGATGTCGTGAATCATTTCTTCAACTGTTCTAAGGCGAATTAAATTCGAATATGCTCACAAAATAGGGAATTCCACTCAGTTTCCATAATTTTCCCCAAATCTATCCCAAGTGAAACTCTGTAGTAGTGAATTTATGTCGAATCCACACGGGTCTTGGCCCATATAGGCTCATTTTTTAACCTCTTGCTATGATACCAATTTTTTAATGTCCCCCAACTTAACTGAGGAACATTACCATGCAAAAATACACATAAAAATAAAAATTAAAATCCGCTAACTAATCATGTAGCTTACCAACTACATGAATACACACAAATTTGACCATTCTATCATTAATTTAAATGCATCTACAACCTGTTGAATTAAACATGAATGCAACTAATTAGCTCCATACACATTAACATATAATTCATTTTCATACACAGAGTTAATACATAGCAATTAAAACTCATAATGCAACACAAAAAACAAATAAAACACATATCTTCTTAAGATAGTTGTGCAACCAGTTGCTTGGGACATATGTTCCACCCAACCATAGACTTGCTATTCTAGTTCTCAACACCAAGTCACCCTCGAGCTAGGGCTAGGAGTCCAGAAAAAAGGGTGTCTCTCACTGTCCACTCACAACTCAAATAATCCCACAACCGACTAGCATTCTCCTATCTATCTTGATTTACACCATCTCTCTTCCTCTCGACCTGCCCAACCCAAGCAATGTACCCCTTAACTACTTTCATTCCATTAGGCATACCATTCATTTATCAAGGTCTCTCTAGCATAAGTAGCTAGGAATTTCACTACTAGGAGCTCAAGGGAACTCACTGTTAGGAAAAACTACGAGGAAAACAACAACGTCAAGTTTTTTGCTCCAATGCAACTCACATATGAGTTCACTCTTTAGGCCCCACACCTCGATTCTTGAGAGTTTAGCTCCAAAAACACTCCATAATTCTCCTCTCATTGTTGCTTCAGCTCCAGAGCTCTTCTTCCTTTTGTCTGCTTGTTGTTCATGCCAAAAATTTGACTGTAAAAACTACCCCCCTCTGGCCATACGGATTTTCCTCTCTTTGCTTGTTTTTTTCTTGACTCACACTCATCCCCAAAATGATTGTACTCAACCACATGCTCCCAATAACTATGGGATGTGACTTTCCAAGGGTGATCTCAACTTTCCATTCAAAGTAATTTAATGGAGTTAGGACAACATGCTTGGGTGGAAGGTGTTGATCCATCGATTTTTGTTGCCTCCTTTGATGATCTTTCACCTGCAAATAAAAATATTATACCTCTCCCTTAGATTCCCTGAGGCTCTGATACCATGTAAAATTTTGAGACCTGAGAGATCTAGAATTCGATGAGAAAAATAATACTAATCCAATGAATTTGAAAATAAACAAAGAAGAGAGAGATAGAGAAGAATTTACTCCACAAGAATGAATGTATTCACAATATCTTGTCAATATGTTAAATTACAATGAGATCAATCCAATATGTAGAGAGGAATTGATCTTGTTGCTAATAATAGCAACTACCACTAAAAGCAGTGTAAAAATAGCTAAAGCACATGCCTAAACCTCTAAAATAGTTAACCCACACCTAACATGAGTATGATAGGCTGAAAAGGGTGAGTTATCCATAACTGACATGCAAAACATGCAATTTTACTAAAGAAAGGGGGTAAATCCCTAAAATCAAGGGACAATTTCCTTGATTTAAGGAGGACATGCACTCTCCTTCCTTTAGGTGTTTAAACTTTGCATGGAGGTTAGAAAGGAGTTATTAAGTGGATTTCTAACTAAATAACTCAAAGTTAACTCCCTAAACTTAAGGAAAACTCTCTAAAATCAAGGAAGGTGTCTCCTACCCTCTCTAGAAAGTTGAATCAAGTGAGGGAAAATGCATTGGGATGCATTAACCAAGGTTTAGGTGCCTAAAACAAGTAATACACCAAGGGAAGTTAGGATTATGCTCTAACAGTTTAAGGAAAACCACAAGCTGTTATTTAGCAGAAGTTTTAAGTCTTCTACTAAATGGTGGTTTAAGGAAAACCACAAACCAATCTGGTAGTTTTGGGTGACCATAAACTAAAACATGCTCACTTGTCATGCTTGCTTGTTATTGCTTGATTGAAGGGAATTCGAAACTTGAATCTTGATTATCGATCATTGATGTTGTCCCCCACTATCAGGAAAAATGTGAGAAGATGCAAATCCTTTCACTACAAGATGTGTCAATACTCGAGAGTGAATTATACAATATGATTGAGATATATTCTTGGCTATTGATGACCATCACCAAGAATGCATCCACCCGTAGTGGTTCTTTACTCTTACGGATTTATTATATTTGAAACATTTGTTTGAAGAATGATTGTTCTTTCCACAATGCTCATAAGGATGAATATCGAAGCATTGATATTCCATGTGGCCAACTCGTTGACAATGTTGGAATTTCATAATCTTCTCTTGAATTGGAGAAGGTGAATATGAACCTTCTTGAAGTAATCTAGCACTCTAGAACTGGATTGGTTTTTTATAATTAGGAATATGAAAGGCCACTTCCTTTTCATATCCAATACTAGTTATGTGTATATTGTTCTTGATTTGTTTCCAAGGTATGATAATTGGCTTGGAAAGAGGAAGTTGAACTTTATCTGCACTTGAATATGGAGTTGGCTCACAAAATTTCTCTTGTCTTCGTTGTTGGCTTGAATCGGCATCATCTTCTTCTTCAAAAAAATGGTTGTTGTAAACAAGGACTAGTTCAAAATGTTGAAGATTCTTTAGTTCAAGTGCATCATGAAGAAGTTGAGATTGAGTTTGAAGCAGTTGTACTTTGGCTTGTGAAACCTGCAAGCAAATTACAATAGACTGCAGAGTTGCTTTGTCATTGGTGATTGTAGTCTCCACAGAAGAGATTTTTAGAGTGTTCAATAAATCTAATAATTCCTCAACTCGAGCCATTTAAAAACAAAATTAGACATCAGAGGTTTTTTGCAACTCCACCTGTAGCACACCCCAGGCCTCCCAGGCCGGGGAATGTCACAATAAAAAACTCCTCTTGTTTATGATATTCAAAATTGTAACATACACAGCCATAGACCTATTGGGCTATGCCACACAGAAACTCTTGTGGAACATCATACATATAAAACTTAAGCAGGCAACACATTATGCTAATACACAGATTAATGCGGAAATAATAGTAATCATATACATATAGAATACACAGGAAATACTCATAAATATAAATACATGTATAAGTATACAACATGCAATTGAACACATAATTGGTACTTAGCTTTTTATACAATACCACCAACTGTGTGCAAACCTTCCACGATCCTCCCAGCCTTAGACCACACTGCTCATCACTCTCAGCAGTGGGTCACCCCCGAGCTGGGACTAAACTCCACCCGGGTAAAGGGTGTTAGAAAAACAGGATCGTGGAACAATAAAATAAAACACAGAAGATACACAATACAATAGAGACATAGATATACGTGGTTCATCCAGTGTGGGCTACGTCCACCAAATAAATTTGCAGGTCCTTCCTTTTTATTATCCAACAAATGAAGGGATACAACCTATAACACACCCATTGTAACTTCCTCTTCTTTCTCTCATAGTCTCCTCACTCAGAATAGAATACTCACAATGATACATAGTCGCAATACATTTCCCTCATAAAGCAGGGTTACCTTCTAGGGAAAAAAACCCTAACATAACTTCTACCGTCATGTCTGCGACCTTATAATGAACGATCCGGATTTACTATGAAATTACAATAAACATTTACAAGACAATTTTCCCTTCAGGGACTTCGCCCCCGAACCCCATAGGGGGGAAATCCCCCCTTGCAACTCCCCTGCATAGAGGGGTGTACAGTATTCTAGGGTGTAAAGTCTTCATGGGGTATAAACACGGGTGAAAACAAAGACCCATGAATCAAGAAGATAATCAGGCTCCACAACCAACAATCTCCCACTTGGAGACTGATCTCAACAACTTCACCATTGTTGTATCTGTTGGACTATGATCCTTCTTAGAGCTAGAAAAATTCTCGTCTTCACCTTCATGCTTGAAGACCAACTGAAACTGAGTAGGAACTCAGTTTCTCCCTGGTTACTCACTTGTTAACATGTCTGCAGGATTATGGCTAGTGTGTATCTTTTCCAACTTCAAATGTCCATCTCTCAAGATGGATCGTATGAATTGGTACCTGAGTTGTATATGTTTAGTATTCAAATGGAAGGTTGAGTTCTTTGCAAGATGAATGGCACTCTCACTGTCACAGTACAACCTGCTATTCTCTTGCTTCTTTCCTAATTCCTCCATAAACCTCTGTAACCAAATCATCTCTTTGTTATCCTCTGTAGC
>JASDQU010108094.1:168871-189201 GCA_032191745.1 Picea mariana
TGTGGGACTAACCCATGGCTAAGAAACCGCGACTTAGGGGGCATCTAAGTCGTCAAAATCACCCAGGGATCAGACCAGGCCTCAACCACACCAACCCTTAACATGGCTAGATTTTTTCTCCCCACAGGTTTTGAACCGGTGACTTTAACATCAGGGAGCACCTTAACAGCACACTCTGTCACCGACTGTCCTACACCTTGGGGACGCAACACCCAAATCCTTAATCGCAAAAAAATTAGCTAATTTCTTCTTGAGCACATTTATATCCTACCTATTAGACCCTGCAATAAGCATGTCATCTACATACAATAGCAAGATAAGATAGCTTCCATTTTCTAGATTTTTAAAATAAATACAGTGATCAAAACGACATCTAATATAGCATTGTTCTGTCATAAACTGTCAACTTCAAATACCACTGCATTGGAGCTTTCTTTAGGCCATACAATCTCTTCTTCAATCTGCACACCAAATTTTCCTTCCTTTTGGCCTCATACCCCTATGGTTGTTGCATATAATTCTCTTCCTCCAAATCCCCATGGAGAAAAGTTGTTTTTACATCTAATTGTTCAAGATGTAAATCTTCTACTACCACAAGACTTAAAATAGTCCTAATTGAATTCATTTTAACAATGGGAGAAAATATTTCATCAAAATCTATACCTTTATTTTGTGCAAACCCCTTTACAACAAGTCAAGCCTTGTACCACTTTTTGCCTCCATCTTCTTCCTTCAACTTGTAACCCCATTATTTGTTAATTCTCTTTTTCCTATAGGAAACTGAACCAAATCCCAAGTCTGGTTATTTACAAGGGAATCCATTTCCTCTTTCAGTCCTTGCTCCCACTTCTTTTTAGTGTCTACTTGCATTGCCTCTTCATAACATTCTAGTTCACCAGAATCAGTCAACAATAAATAATACAATGAAGGAGAGTATCGTTCAGGGAGTCTACTTAACCTGGTAGATCTTCTAACAACACTTGTAGGAGTTTGAGGTACTTGTTTCTCTTTTTGTTGTACATTTTGATTTTCTAGTACCTTTGGAATTTGTTTTTCAGTGATCTCATCAAGCACTGTGTATTTTGGTTTTTCTTTTTCCTATTTCTTTCCCTGCAATTGATCTTTGTACATGACATTCTCATTGAATATGATATCTCTACTCCTAATTATTTTATCATTTTCATAATCCCATAAGCGATAACCAAAATCATTAACATTGTATCCAATAAAGGTCCACTTCTTGGATTTTGCCTCAAGATTTGTTCTATTTTCTGTATCAATATGGACAAATGATTCACAATTGAAAGTCTTCAAAAAAGAATAGTTTACCTTTATACCTATCCATGCCTCCTCTGGAATTATATCAACCAAAGAGCTTGAAGGTCCTTTGTTTATTAAGTAAATAGTAGTATCTACAACATCTTCCTAGAACTGTAAGGGAAAACCAACATGCAATCTCATACTCCTTGCACACTCCATGATTGTCTTGTTCATCCTTTCTGACACACCATTTTCTTGTGGTGTTCCTAGAATTGTATTCTCTCTATGAGCCTTTCACTCTTTGTTTCTTTTCTGACTCTGAGAAATCTTATTCTCTTTTATCTTCCATAAACACAATGCTCACAGAAATCCAAATCAATTTGTTTAAGATCTGGCTACAAATTTCTTTTATGAAGTATATGCATCCCCTTATCACTCATGTGTCCAAGCCTATGATGCCACAGTGATGTATCCACTCATGTATAAGCTAAAGAGATAGAACTGTCAGTATTACCAGTACATAAATACAATGTACCTACCTTCTCTCCTTTTTCTATCACCAATGATCCTTTGGTGACCTTCCACGCCTTATCTGTAAATATGGATATACAATCTTCACTTTCCAACTACCCTATTGAAATTATATTTTTCCTTAGATTTGGAACATGTCTTACCTCTTTCAACAACCATTGGTTTCCATTCCTTTGCTTTATGGGGTGTGGCATGAAATGAAGCCCCTGAATCTACTACCCAAGACTCATAAATATTATCTACAGAAAGAATCAAAGCATCTTCTAACACATCACCTATTACATTTGCTTCCTGATTTTTCTCTTGATGTCCATCTCTTTGTTTCTTTGGAGCTCTGTAGTATTTCTTTAGATGTCCTTTCTTTCCACAATTACAACACTCTATCTTTGCAAATCTGGATTTGGATCTTCCCTTCCTAGAATTCATGCGGTTCCCTGAGCCCTTTCCTCTATCCTTTTGTATTCCCATGTTCTCCATGTTTAATGCATTACCTGAAGTCTCACCTGTGATTTTCCGTCGCATTTCCTCACTAAGGATAACGCCAAAAACATGATCAAATTTTAAAGTGTTTGAACCAGAGACAAAGTTACTTACAACCATAACCAAGTCGTTCCAACTTTATAGCAATGATCATAATATTAGAAGAGAACTGACCTCATCATCAAAGTCCACTTTTACAAAACTTAGTTGATTAGTAACAATATTAAATTCATTAAAATGATCTTCAACAGACCCACCTTCTGACATCTTCATATTAAATAATCTCCTCATTAGAAATATCTTATCGGATGCCGAGGGTTTTTCATACAGTTTAGCCAATGCATCCATCATCTCCTTCATTGTCTTTTCTTTTGAAATATTGAAAGCCATCGACACTACCAAGATCAATCTATCATTCCTAGTTCTTTTATGTCAAGAGCCTCCCATTATTCGTCCTTCATGGTCATCGACTTCTTTGTTATTCCACCCAATGGTAGGAATAGATCCTTCATAGATAAATAATCTTCCATTTGCATCTTCCATAACTGGTAGTTTTGTCCATTAAATTTCTCGACCCTAAACTTTCCATCTTCTGCCATTACTCCCACTCGAACCATGAACGCTCTTTTCCTGCGAGTTACCTTTCGCTCTGATACCAGTTGTTAGAAAAACATGATCGTAGAGCAATAAAATAAAAGCAAATGCAGAAATAAAACAAAGAATATACACAATAAAATAGAGACACAAATATACATGGTTCACCCAGTGTGGGCTACGTCCACTAGAGAAATTGCCAGGTCCTTCCTTTTTATTATCCAACAAATGAAGGGATACAACCTACAACACACCTGATGTAACTTCCTCTTCTTTCTCTCACAGTCTCCTCACTCAGAATACAATATTCGCAATGATACATAGAAGCAATACATTTCCCTCATAAAAGAGGGTTGTCTTCTATGGAAAAAAACCCTAACATATCTTCTACCGTCAAATATGTGACCTTATAATGAACGATCCAGATTTACTATGAAATTACAATATACATTTACAGGGTAATTTTTTCCTTCGGGGGATTCTCCCCCGAACCCTCTTAGGGGGCCTGATTTCCCCTGGACCCTACAGGGGGGGGGCAAGCCCCTCCTGCAACTCCCCTGTGTGGAGGGGTGTACAATCTTATGGGGTGTAAATTCTTCATGGGGTATAAAAAAAATTGAAAATAAAGACCTCTGAATCAAGAACATAATCATGCTCCACAGCCAACAAAGGGATAACTAGGCTAGGCCGAGACAATGAGAAGTTACATAGTCAATGGGAAGGATTTCATTCTAAGAGCCAACTCACACTAACAACCTACAACCTCTCATTCCCCACATGTTTGTCCCACCCCAGGAAGTATGCCCCTTCTCTGCTCAACATTCCTTCGGCTACCCTACTTCCCTTTCAGGGTTTCAATAACAGGTGAGATAGGAATTCTCAGAGCACTATAGTTGGGATCCCTCTGGAAAATAACTTACCCAACAACCTCTCTCACATGGAGAGAGTTTCTCACATGCCTGACAATCTCCTTCTTCAATCCACAGGCCTAACGACCCACCTCTTCAAACCCACAATCCTGACAACCTGCTTCTTCTATCCAGCTCCTAAGTCAATCAAGTAGGGGTGATGGCAGTGTTATCACATAAAATTACAAGGGTAAAAAATATTTTCAGTTTTTTATTTTGAGTCATAGGTTTTCATTAAGTTTTAGGTTTTCATGTCCCTTTTCTATGGTCATTTTTCAAAATTTATGTAAATAAGCTAAGGATTTTTTGGTTTTGGTCTAGAGTGATTGGGTTATGCCTTGCTATCATAACAAGTCAGATAAAGCCTTCATGCGTCACATCTTTCCATTTCTCCATCATCAACTTGATATGTCACCTCCTCCATGTTGTACGCATACCCCTCCTTTTGTCACCTTTACCCGTTAATATGTCAAATCATATTTGATCTATACTCTGCCAACTCACTAGGAGAGTTCGCAAGGCATTCAAATGTACACCATGCATTCATTTCCATCATTACATTTATGGGTCATGTAAACTGGAGATCTCCTTATTTTTAGAGCTGATATTTTAAAACAATATCCAGGGATTATTTCATAAATGTGTCTAACTATTTTCTCTAAGTGTACAAATCATTTTTCAGCTCGGCGTTGCGAACCTGGTGCTACAGACACGCGCTATGAAATCGGTGCTACGAACTGGTTGAAGAAGACGAGTTGGAGGTTGGACTACTTGCAAACACCATTGTGCAACCTCAAAGATACTATCTTTCAACTCAAGGCCACTAGGTACTCCATGGGAATTTTCACCTTATTTGAAGGTCAGGAAAGGGCTTGTTAGTTTTTTTTCTTTTTGGGCATTGTGAACTGGTGATAAGCGTTGCCAATTGTCTCATTTACTTGTTGACAAGTTCACAAACCCATTTTAACGTGATCTGAAGCTTTCTCATTAAGCCATAAGTATCCCTGGGTTTAGGACACCTTCCCACTAATCCATTTCCCCTGCTTTGATTATCTTTCCCAAGCATTGCAAAACCCCTGTCATGGCGATGTGAACTCTGTGTAGCAAACACAACATTATGAACCCTCTGTTACAACACCTTTTACAAAAACCTATCTTCTGCAAGCTCAAAAACTTAATTACACTCCTATCTATTCTACACTATAAAATTAGTCACCTATGGAAGTCAACCTAAGTTTTGCAAAAGAGTAGTGATGTTGTGAACGAGTCTAAGGTTGATAAGACCTGTTTTGCAAAGATTTGTTCTGATATCCCTTCATGATATTTTTAGTATTCTTTCCCTTCATATTCCTGATTGAAAGATACCTCGTCTTATTCCTGGAGGTCAAATGAGTTGAGAATCACAACAAATTTACACAGAACTAGCCTATTGGGAATTTTTTTCCACTAAAACCCTAATTCTTTGTTTTCCCTGGTTTACTTCTAGCAATTATTAAATATTGTGGTAAGGTTTACTTCTAGCAATTATTAAATATTGTGGTAAGGTTTTATTCAAAAATCATTAATGGATAGTACACAACAAAGGAAGGCTCACAAAGGAGGGGGAATTGTGAGAACATAGCCCTATGATATGCAGATTTTTTTATTATGAACCCTTGTTCAGGGAAGCTTTCCAAAGAGTAGGTTGCATTAATGTTTGTCAGAAAATGCAGAGAGGGCACCCAGAGGTGGCTAGAGAGTTTGCACTTAACTTTGATGGGACCAAAACTAAGGTTGGGATATTGGAGCTTGAGGTGTCTGAATTGTCCATCTCAGCAGCAACTGATATACATAACACTGGTGAGAGATGGTTCAAGGCCATGACCCTGAATGTTGCTTTCTCCAAGGAATTCCTCAAACCATAATACCAAGGGGACAATTTGTCAAACGGAGTTCCTAGAAATCATATGTTGGAAGGATTTGATAAGATGTTGAAGGTGATTCAAATATATTTCACTTGTGAAGGGAGATTTAACACGACATATCAATAACATATAAGGCTACTGCTACACTTCACATGTAAAGATGCTATGAAACTCCCTTTCTACTTGTTTACAAGTATTGGAAAAATGTTTGACATGGTCCAAGCTAAATCAAAAGCAGTTGATACAAGTGTCTTCCATTCAGGCCTTATAAAGATGTTGGTAATGGAGGAATTGAGAAAGAAAAATATTGATTGGGAATCATTCATTACTTCTTCGCACTTCCAGCTAAATGTTGCTCCCACTCCACAGTCTAGAATGCAAAGCCCTCTTCATATTGAGAGGATTGTACATTCATAAATGAACAAGAAAAGAAAGAGCACTAATACTGATAGAGATGATAAAGCAATAAAGGATCATGAAGGAGGAGGAACTTCATAATCTTCACAAATAGAAGCTCCACCTATGCCAGATCCCATTCGAGTAGAGGTTCCTTCAAATAAAGCGACAGGTTTGAGAGGAAGGAAGTTGGTGTTTCCTTCACCTAGTGAAGCTGACATGGTCAAAGCTAGGAGGCCTCTTACCAGAAAAACAGCCAATAAGCAGATCCCTATGAAATATGATGCAATAGGAGTTTCATCCTAGAGGAAAGGTAAATCCATAGCTGTTGAAAATCTTGTTGAAATCATTGACATCACCACTCCTCAAAAAGAGATCAATCATACTTTTAAGAGGCTCAAAAGACATCTTAAAGAGGCAAGGGCTGAAGTTGATGAAATGAAGAAAGGGGAGTTGGTTGCAAAGAAGAAGCTTAATGGACTCATGGACATGTATCATGAAACTATTGACAAAGCTAGATTTATAGCCAAAAGGTTTCGACCCCTCCACAAGAAGCTCAGAAACCTATACAGGCAGAACATAGCTTACCAGGCATAGATCATAAAGCTAAAGATGGAGCTTCAACCTTTCAAAGAGGAGCTAGCCAAGAGAAATTTCGATGTGTTAGCCAAAGTTTCTACCAAAAGGAGCTACAAAGTCAGAAAATAAAGAAGTTGAACTTACTTAAACTATATCAGTTTTGATAGGTTCTTGTTTATGCATTTTTAAAATTTTTGAGTATGGTTATGACTTATAAATCATGTTTAAGTTTGGGATGATATATTCAAGTCATATACCATATTATGAGTTTATTACAACAGTTGAAGCACTAGAGATAGTTTTTGGGTATTATTAAATGCAATAAGATGCTAGGGTATTATGAACTGTGTTGTGAACTCTTGTTCTTGAAGTTTTGAAGGAATAAGCAAATGCTAGATGGTTATATGAATGCATGAAAATTGTCTAAGGGTTAGTTGTAAGTTGGGAGGCCACCTGCCAAAGGAATATGCACTCAAAGGGACACTTCATCAGCCATAAAGAAAATGTTATGGGTGTTGCCAACATTAGCCTAGATTTTAGCATTTTTGTTATTTTTTGTTATCCACCTATTGCCACGCCACTTTGAGGACACGGGGGTCCTAGGATAAGGTTTTTATTTGAATTTTAAAGTTGTCATTGATAGTCTATACTATAAGATAGGAATAGTAAGACTGAGAAAGGTTTGAATGGTTGAGATGAGACTCATATTTTGATGTTGTGAATGTAACAGAGACATCTCTGATTTTATGTACCAGACCCGAGACTTTTTTGCTAATAGAAATCAATCTTTTTTCTCCGATCATCGTGTTTCTGTCTTACTCTAATTTGCAGTCTATTGAAGGTTTCAATTTATCTATTGTATCTCTATTGCAATGAAGGATTTGTTGTGAAGATTTTTCCTTTTGATTAAATAAGTTCTTGTTTCAGAAGGTTTTCTTCATATATCTACTAGTATTACCTGATGTCAATGGTAGATATATTTCACCTTTCTTACTAAAGTCTTCCCCTATTGATATTATTCTTTAAACCCTATCTAAGTTACTCAAAACCTCATTTGCTAGTGCCTTTTATCTGGAACTTACTGTGATTGACACGGTTTTACTGAGTTTTTATCCATTCTCCACCTTATCATAAAAACTTATCTTTAAACTTCCTAATGGATGTTGAGCTTACACTTTATCAGTCAAAGTGTGACTTTTAGTGCTAACATTCTTGGTGTCATTGCCGGGGAACGGATTGAAGACTTTTCCCTGGGTTGTACGATAGATAAAATATTGATTCTGAGGTACACAGTGATCAATAAACTGAAGACTGCAGATTGCACCTGGCGACTCCATTGTTTTAGTTGTGGCTCCCAAAGGTAGACATACAAGATCCACTCCACATCTACCTCTGGATGCACCTAAAGATGACCCAGAAAATATTATCAAGAAAGGAAAGGCTTCACAAGGAGCCTCTTCATCTATTTTCTCAGGTACTGTTGGGAACTTACCTGACTCTATTTTTCAAACACCAATATCTCTATCTAGCTTTTCTAAATTACCTACTATTGAAGTTTATGAAGATTTTAAGATAGAAGAATTTCATGTTGAATACTCATATTTTTCTCCTCAGTTGAAATAAGAAAGCCTTGAGAATTTTGATGTTCTTGCATCCCCTGATATTGTAAACTAGTTTAGGCTTGAGATTCTAGAGGATTTTCCCCTCCTAGGTTCTCCCTCTCCTCATTCTTTAAAATTTGTTGTGGCCAAAGAAGAGGGAACCCCTATTCCTCTTGATTTTCCCTATCTTCCTCCAAGAACCAACCAATTTTTGTTAAAAATTAAACTCCTCGATCTTATACTCTTCCTCTACCTAAAATACCTGATATTCAATTTACAGCTTTGCCTATCAAATCACCTCCCACTTCCCCTAGGAGTCAAAATCTTCCTCTTCCTAATCCAATGTGAGGTGCAAACCCTCCTCGAAATAGGATGGATCCCATTCTGGCTTCTAGGTATGCTCCTCTAGTGTTGCCTCAGCCTATGAATTCTCTCCTAGTAGGAGACTATCTAAAGTATATGCCCAAGTTCATAGGAGAAGAGGACATAACTGCAGAGGAACATCTTGTAGCCTTTTATAGCTATGTTGATAATCTAAAAATTGAAAATGAGGATGTATGGATGAGAGTTTTTGTACAAAGCCTTGATGGTGAAGCCAAAAAATGGTTTAGGGGTTTATCTCCTGGATCAATTGTTGGGATTGAAGCCCTTGATGATGCCTTTTTAAGGAATTGGGGGGACAAGAAGGACTTTATGTACTATATCACTGAATTTAGTTCTTTAAAAAGAAAAGAAGGTGAATCAGTATTAGACTTTTCCAAAAGGTTCAACAAAATGTATAATAAAATTCCTACAAATATCAAACCTACTGAAACCTCTGCTAAAATAACCTATGCTAGTGCCTTTGATCCTAAGTTTTGTCTTATGTTAAGAGAGAGAAGATCTAACTCACTAGATCACATGCAAGATGTTTCCCTAGAAATGGAATCAAACATATTGGCTGCAGACAAATTAAGAGGCAAATCTGATAGGGATAGGAGGAAACAAAAGGAAAAAGATTCCACCTCTGATGCTTCAACAACTAACCCTCAAGTAGATGAATTGACCAATTTATTCAAATCCCTTTCTGGAGAAATGGAAAAAATGAAATTAGAAGGGAGACAAGATAACATAAACAATTTCAGAAGACAAAATAATTCTCCTCAAATTATCCAAAGAGATCATAGGAAAAAACATGATCAAAAGGTTCATACTCCTCTTCAAAACAATCTGGTTGATGATGAAGAAGGAGAAGAGGAGGAAACTGATCAAGAAATTTACTATCTAGAAGACACATCTACTTCTCCTCACCTAACTCAATCTGTCTATGAAGAGTCCTTGATGAATAACCAGTTAAATGAGTTAAGCAAGGGAGAGAAAACAAATGAAAATCAGAATAAGTACAACTTGAGGTCAAAACAGAAAGAGGAAAATCCTAGTACATCAAATCAGCCTAAAAAATCAAACCCCTATACTAAAACAATGGTTGTACCAAAGAAAGGAAATGAAGAACAAAATAATCAAACTATGGTTAAATCCCCTATCCTAGAAGTAAAATAAATTCTGAAATCCCCATATTCTTTTAACTTTGAAAATGAAATTAAAAAGATCAAAATTCCAGTCCCATTCTTAGAGTTTATAAAGAATGAAGATTTCAAGAAGCCCATTTCTAAAATGTTGCAGTTTGATTTTTCTTCCCATTCAACATATTTAGTGCATTTGCAAGATGAAAATATTGCAGTAATATTGGGGCCCTTAGTAGAAGATAGGGATGACTCTTCTCCTCCTTTTTATACATCATTGAATGTACATGACAAGATCTTACACAATTTCTTAATGGAATCAGGTGCATCCCATAACTTAATGCCTAAATATGTAATGGATGAACTGGGTCTAGAGATCACCAAAGCATATCATGATCTATATTCTTTTGATTCAAGGAAAGTGAAATGCCTTGGGGTGATCAAAGATTTGGTTTTTACCCTCTTCCAATTGCCCATGAAGAGTATAGTGATGGATATAGTTGTTGCAGATGCTCCCCCTAAGTTTGCAATGTTATTGTCCAGATCATGGATTAAGAGATTGGGAGGAACATTGCATATGGACCTCACCTATGCCACAATACTTGTCTTTGGGGGAGAACATAGAAGGTTGTATAGAGAAGCACAACTGGATTATATTATTAGTGATGAAAGTAACCCCACTAACCATCCCATTTATGTTGTGGAGACTGATTTGGGATCTATCATTCTGCAGTTCACTGATCTTCCTCAACCACCTTTGGAAATAAGAAAGCCATCACCCATAGCATGTGAAACAGTAAAACAAGGTGCTCAAGTTTGGAAAAAAAAAATTGATGGGGAATCTTCTAAAGATAGAGTTGGTGCTAGAGTGGTTCTCATTTCCTCCTCTCAAGAAGTCACAACTTTGTATTTCAAGTTAGAATTTGAGACCACGAATAACATTGTTGAATACGAGGCTCTAGTTTTGGGATTGAGGGTTGTTAAAGATATGAAGATTGAGGAATTATCAGTTTTTGGAGATGCATAGCTGATTGTAAATCATATCATAAATATATATCAGACAAATCATCCAAGGTTGCAGATCTACAGAAATAAGGTATGGGATCTGATCGATAATTTCTTCCTATCTTTCAATATGTCCTTTGTTCCTAGAGAAGAAAATTCATTGGTAGACTCCCTAGTTGTTTCTGCTAGCAACTTTCAAGTTCCACTACCACCTAAACTCAAGTATGATGTAGAAGTAAAATATAGGCCTTCCATACCTGACAATGTCAAACATTGGAAGTTGTTTGAAGATGATCTTGAGATAAAAATATTTTTGGAAACAGTGGAATAATTTTATGCACTTCACATTGATCAAGATCTAGATGATGAAAACAATCCTCATGCTGACAAATTCCTAAATAAAATTGTAGACCACAAGATTGTACAATTTCCTAGTAATCATATCCCCAAGGGATTGGTTCCTTTAGAGAGATTATTTGATAGTAAGGATGTGGTTGTCAAAGTAAAAGGTTCAAATGCAGATGTTGATTTGACATAATGAAATCTAGGTATTGATGAAAATCCCAAGTATGTCAAACTGTCTAGTAGTCTATCAGAAAAAACAAAGAAATGAGTATATCAAACTGCTAAAGGAATTTGTTGATGTTTTTGCTTGGACGTATGATGATTTGCAAAATTACGACACAAGCATTATTGAACACAAAATACCTTTGAAGGATGATACTAAACCATTCAGAGAAAAACTAAGGCAAATCAATCCAATGTTGCTTCCCATCATGGAGAAGGAATCCAAAAAATTGCTTGATGCTCAAATTATCATACCTTTGAGGTATTCTAAGTGGATAGCTAATATTGTCCCTATCAGGAAAAAGAATGGAGAAATCAGACTTTGTGTTGATTTCAGAAATTTAAACAGATGTTCTAGGAAAGATAACTATTCCTCGCCCAAGATGGAACATATTTTGCAAAGGGTGACTGGCTCAACGAGGATGTCCATGATTGATGGCTTTTCGATCTACAATCAGTTTTTTGTTTTTCCAAAAGATTGAGAGAATACAACATTTACCACTCCTTGGGGTACATTCATGTATGCCAAGATGCCTTTTGGTCTCATGAATGAAAGGGAAACCTTTCAGCATGCAATGGATATTGATTTTATCAGAGAAAAGGATAAGTTTGTGGTGATCTACTCGGATGACATCGACGTGTTTTCAAAATTTGATGAAGAGCATTGTCAACATTTGAAGAAGGTGTTCCTTAAATGCAGAAAATTTGGATTGTCACTCAATCCCAAGAAGTCTTTTTTTTCTATGAAGGAAGGTAAGTTGTTGGGACATATTGTCTCAGCATAAGGGGTAAAAATTGACCCAAGTAGAGTAGAGGCCATCAAGACTATGTCTCTCCCTAGGTCCAAGAAAGAGATCCAGTCCTTCCTGGGTAAGATAAACTTCTTGAGGAGATTCATTTCTAATTTTGATGAGTTGGTTAAGTTTATCACATCCATTTTGAGAAAGGGAAATGAGGTAAAGTGGACACGTGAAGCTAGAAATTCTTTTGATCAAATTAAACAAGCACTGACTGAGGCACTTGTTCTTATCAGCCTTGATTATTCAAAATAATTTCAGATATTTTATTTTTCCTCACACGACACATTGGATGATGTCCTCCTTCAGAAAAACTTAGATGGGATGGAGCAACCTATTTCTTTTTTCAACAGGGATTTGAGAGATTTTGAAGTCAAGTATGACATCATGGAGAAGCAAGCTTCTGCTTTGGTCAAAGCCCTCAAGGCTTTTAGAGTGTATTTTCTACATTCTATAATTATTGCTTATGTCCCTTCATCCTTTGTTAAAGAAATTTTAATTCATCCTGACATAGATGGAAAGATAAGTAAGTGGATTGCCAAAATTCTAGAATTTGATCTTGAGATGAAACCAACCAAGTTGGTGAAAGGGAAAGGTTTAGCTAGATTGTTAGCTGAATCAAATTGTAAGGCACTTGGGGTTAATTTCATGAATGCAGATTTTGTATATCAACGTACTGATATTGCTAGCAGCAGCTCACAAATCAGTCCCAAATTGACAGAGTGTAGTTGGTACAAGGACCTTATCCATTTCTTCCTGACACTGCATCCCCCATGCTGGAATTGAGAAGACTAAGGTGAGGGAATTAAATCTCAAATCAATTAGATACTACATTGCTGATCATGTTTTGTATTGGGAGGATCCTGTAAGAGTTCTTTTGAGATGCTTGAAACCGATGAGACAAAGAAAACCATGTCTGACTTTCATGATAGCCTATGTGGAGGCCATCATTTTTGGAGGACCATAGCATATAAAATACTCAGAGATGGGTACTTTTGGCCTAGTTTATTCACTGATGTCTGTGCAAAGATCAGGGCCTGTGATAAATGTCAGAAATTCTTAGGCAAGCAATAGCTAAAATATTTGCCTCTGAAGCCCATAATGGTATCTAGTCCTTTCCAACAATTGGGATTAGATTTCATTGGAGAAATCCATCTAGCTTCAAGTGGTCAACATCGTTGGATCCTAACTGCCGCTGATTATTTCACTAAGTGGATAGATGTCATTCCTAGAATAAATGTAACTCATAAAGTAGTCATTAGCTTCCTGGAAGACATTTTGTCAAGGTTTGGATGTCCTAACAAGATTATGAATGATAATGTTGCAACTTTTAAAGCTGAACCTATGGTCAAGTTTTGTGAAAAGTTTGGGATCCAACTTATTCATTCTACTCCTTATTACCCTCAAGGTAATGTCTTGGCAGAGTCCTCTTACAAAAGTCTAGTAAAGATCATCAAAAAACTGTTGGAGGATAATAAAAATTCTTGGGATTCAAAGTTGAAGTTTTCTCTATGGGAAGATAGAGTAACCACCAAGAGATCAATTGGTACTACTCCATTTTAGTTGGTCTATGGAACTAAGGTTGTTTTTCCTCCTCAACTTGCGTTGCCTGTGGAATTTTTTTTTCAAGACCAACAAGGAGATCCAGATGATATGATCAGGAGGGTGCATCAGCTAGTGGAAGTACATCGAACCAGAGAGAATCTATTTGATAAAGCACAGAGCCATCAACAAAAGATCAAGCAATCTTTTGACAAGAAGGTAAATAAAGAATATTTACAACTGGGAGACTTGGTGCTCAAATGGGATGTACAAAGGAAATATAAGGGTAAACATGGTAAATTTGAAGCCTTGTGGATTGGTCCTTTTAAGATTTCTAATTTTTTTTCAAAATAACACTTATAAATTGTAGAACTTGGAAGACTCTGAACTTTCTGGTGGCCCAGTTAATGGGCATTTTCTGAAGAAATACTTTTCTTAAATCCATGAGTGGCTTTCCTTTCATTGTAAATATCAGTTTTAGTTTTTTTTGTTTTCTTTAAATAATGACTCCACAACCCTTGGATAAGACACTGAAACTACATGATCTTGGTAGATCATAGGGAGAATGCCATCCCTTGTGGATCCAGTGTTATCACATAAAATTACAAGGGTCAAAAATCTTTTCAGTTTTTTATTTTGAGTCATAGGTTTTTTATTTTCATGTCCCTTTTCTATGGTAATTTTTCAAACTTGATGTAAATAAGCTAAGGATAGTTTTGGTTTTGGTCTAGAGTCATTGGGTTATGCCTTGCTATCATAACAAGTCAGATTAATCCTTCATGAGTCACATCTTTCCATTTCTCCATCATCACCCTAACATGTCACCTCCTCCATGTTGTACAGGACCCCTCATTTTTGTCACCTTTACCCGTTAAGATGTCAAATCAATTTTGATATGTAAGCTATCAACTCACTAGGAGAGTTCGTAGTGCATTCAAAGGTACACAATGCATTCATTTCCATCATTTCATTTATGGGTCATGTAAACTGAAGATCTCCTTGTTTCAGAGATGATATTTTAAACCAAAATCTAGGGATTATGTCATAAAGGCTTCTAATTGTTTTCTCCAAGTGTACAAATCATTTTTCAGCTCGGCGCTGTGAACCTGGTGCTACAAACAGGCACTACAAACTCGACGCTGTGAACTGGCTAAAGAAGATGAGTTGGAGGTTGGAATACTTGCAGACACCATTGAGCAACCTCAAAGATACCATCTTTCAACTCAAGGCCACCAAGTACTCCATGATAATTTTCACCTTATTTGAAGGTCAACAAAGGGCTTCTTAGTTGTTTTTCCTTTTGGGCACTACGACCTGGTGATAGGTGCTTCAAATTGTCTCATTTACTTGCTGAAAAGTTCACAAACCCATTTTCATGTGCTCTGAGCCTTTCTCATTAAGCCATAAGTATCCATGGGTTTAGGCCACCTTCCCACTAATCCATTTCTCCTTCTTTGCTTATATTTCCCAAGCGTTGCAAAACCTTTGCCCTAGCGCTACGAATTCTGTGTAGCAAACCTAGCACTACGAACCCTTTGTTCCAACACCTTTTACAAAAACATTTCTCCTGCAAGCTCACAAACTTAATTACACTCTTATCTAGTATGCACTATAAAATTAGTCACATGTGGAAGTCAACAGGAGTTTTGCAAAAGAGTAGTGATGTTGTGAACAAGTTCGAGGTTGATAAGACTTGTTTTGCAAAGATCTGTTATGATATCCCTTCATGATATTTTTAGTAGTATATCCCTTCATCTTCCTAATTGAAAGATACCTTGTCTTATTCCTGGAGGTCAAATGAGTTGAGAAGCACAGAAATGTTACACACAACTAGCCTATTGGGAAAGTTTATCCATTAAAAACCTAATCCTTTGTTTTCCCTGTTTTACCTCTAGCAATCATTAAATATTGTGGTAAAGTTTTCTTCAAATAGCATTAATGGATAGTCTACAATAAAGGAAGGCTCACAAAGGAGGTGGAATTGTGAGAACATAGCCCTATGATATGCAACTTTTTTATTATGATCCCTTCATTAGGGAAGTTTTCGAAAGAGTAGGCTGCATTAATTTTTGTCAGAAAATGCAGAGAGGGCACCCAGAGGTGGCTAGGGAGTTTGCACTTAACTTTGATGGGACCAAAACTAAGGTTGGGATATTGTTTTTTGAGGTGTCTCAATTGCCCATCTTGGAAGCAACTGAGATAACTAACATTGGTGAGAGAAGGTTCAAGGCCATGACCCTGAATGTTTCTTTCTCCAAGGAATTCATCAAACTAGAATACCAAGGGGACAATTTGTCAAAGGGAGTGCCCATAAATCATATGTTGGAGGGATTCGATAAGAGGTTGAAGGTGATTCAAATATATTTCACATGTGAAGGAAGATTTAACATGATATATCAATACCATATAAGGCTACTGCTACACTTCACAGGTAAAGATGCCATGAATATCCCTTTCTACCTGTTTAGAAGTACTGGAAAAATGTCTGACAGGGTCCGAGCTAAATCAAAAGAAGTTGATACAAGTGTTTTCCATTCATGCCTTATAAAGATGATGGTAATGAAGAAGTTGAGAAAGAAAAACATTGATTGGGAAGAATTCATTACTTCTTCGCACTTCCAGTTAAATGTTTCTCCCACTCCATAGTCTATAATGCAAATCCCTCTTCATATTGACAAGATTGTACATTCATAAATGAACAAGAAAAGAAAGAGCACTAAGACTGCTAGAGATGATAAAGCAAAAAAGGATCATGAATGAGGAGGACCTTCACAGTCTTCATGGAGAGAAGCTCCACCTATGCCAGATCCCAGTCTAGTATAGGTTCCTTCAACTAAAGCCACAGGTTTGAGAGGAAGGAAGATGGTCTTTCCTTCACCCATTGCAGCTGACAAGGTCAAAGGTAGGAGGCCTCTTACTTGAGAATCAGCCAAGAAAGAGATCCATGTGAAAGATAATGTAGTAGGATTTTTATCCCAGAGGAAAGGTAAATCCATAGATGTTGAAAATCCTGTTGAAATCATTGAAATCACCACTCCTCAAAAAGAGAGAAATCATACTTTTAAGAGGCTCAAAAGACAGCTTAAAGAGGCAAGGGTTGAGGTTGATGAAATGAAGAAAGGGGAGTTGGTTGAAAAGAAGAAGCTTAATGGACTCATGGACATGTATCATGAAACTATTGACAAAGCTAGATTGATAGCCAAAAGGTTTTGGCCCCTTCACAGGCAACTCCGAAACCTATATAGACATAACATAGCTTACCAGGCACAGATCAGAAAGTTAAACATGGAGCTGCAACTTTTAAAAGAGGAGCTAGTCAAGAGAAATATGGATGTGTTCGCCAAATTTGCTACCAGAAGGAGTTCTAGAGTCATAAAATAAAGAAGATGAACTTCCTTAAACAATATCAGTTTTCACAGGTTCTTGATTACGCAATTTTGAAATTTTTTAGTATGGTTATGCCTTATAAATCATGTTTAAGTTTGGGATGATATCTTCAAGTCATATACCATATTATGAATTGATTACAATAGTTGAAGCACTGGAGATAGTTTTTGGGATATTTTTGGGTATTATTAAATGCAAGAAGTTTCTACAGGAAATTTTGCAGCGCTTAGCGCTGCAAACCAGCTGATACACACTAACGCTACAAACTGTGTTGCAAACTCTCATTCTAGAATTTTTGAAGGAATAATCAGCTACCATATGGTTAGCTGAATGCATGATAGTTGTCTAAGGGTTAGTTGTAAGTTGGGAGGCCACCTATCAAAGGAATATGTGCTCAAAGGGACACTTCATCATCCATAAAGAAAACATTATGGACATTGCCAACATTAGCCTAGATTTTAGCATTTTTGTTATTTTTTGTTATCCACTTGTTGTCACTCCACTTTGAGGGCACAAGGATCCTAGGATAAGGTTGTTATTTGAATTGTAAAGATGCCATTGATAGTCTAGAATATAAGATAGGTATAGTAAGACTGAGAAAGGTTTGAATGGTTGAGATGAGACTCATATTTTGATGTTGTGAATGTAACAAAGACATATATGATTTTATGTACCAGACCTGAGACTTTTTGGCTAATAGAAATCAGTATTTTTTCCCCAGCTATCATCTTGTTTCTGTCTTACTCTGATTTGCAGTCTGTTGAAGGTTTCAATTGATCTATTGTATTTGTATTGTAATGAAGTATTTGTTGAGATGTTGTTTATGATTTTATCAGAGTTTCCATTTTGAATAAAGAAGTTCTTGTTTCATAAGGTTTTCTTCATATATCTACTAGTATTACCTGATGTAATTGGTAGATATATTTCACCTTTATTACTGAAGTATTCCGCCTATCCATGTTATTCTTTAAACCCTAATCTAAGTTACTCAAAACCTCATTTGTTGGTGCATTTTATCTGGAGCTTACCGTGTTTGACATTGTTTTACTGAGTTTTTATCCATTCGCCACCTTATCATAAAAACTTATCTTTAAACTTCATGATGGCACTAGCACATTTGGCCCATTTTGTGACGGTTGTTTCGATGCTTATGCGACGTTATGTCATTGATATGGCGACAAATTTGGAATCTTTGAAACGTCAGTTTAGGTGACGTGGCATTTGCGACAAACTTGAGAAAACGTCGCATAAGCGACGATATAGGCAAACAAGCTCAAACCAAATTTTCATCTATAATGCGACAACAACTTTTATAGTTAAACCGACGCATCAATAGAAGACGTCGTCGCATATTCGACGACAACTTTTTTGTTGTTTATGTAGCTAAACCGATGCAAACAATAGAAGTTGTCGTCGAATCGGCAACGACAAATTTCCGTTGTCTATATGGAAAAACTGTCGCATAGATAAAATTTGTCGTCGGATATCCGACAACAACTTTCCTTTGTCTATATGGAAAAACCGTCGCATAGATAAAAGTTGTCGTCGGATATCCGACGACAACTTTCCATTGTCTATATGGAAAAACCGTCGCATATATAAAAGTTGTCGGCAGATATCCGACGACAACTTTCCGTTGTCTATATGGAAAAACTGTCGCATATATAAAAGTTGTCGTCGGATATCTGACGACAACTTTCCATTGTTTATATAGCAAAACCGTCGCATATATAACAGTGGGCGTCGGATATACAACGAACAAAATTTTTTTAGAAAAAAAATAAAAAAATATTTTGGGCATCAATTTTGATATTAATATTAATATTAAATCCCAAAGGTTATTGCCTGAGCCCCGTATTGATTTCACAAAGCCTTGGGACTTCTTTGATGGAGCTTATCAAGGTTCGACAAAAATATGTGGGGATGGAGTCATACTCTTTGGAGCCAATCATGGCACTATGCTTGGAGAAAAAATCTATGTTCGAGGAGGCCTCATTTTTCCATATCTACATGGATTTTAATAAAAAATAGGATATGTTGTCAAAATAAGCCATCATGCTACAAGGCTCCTTGTGGGAATGTGAATACAAGGAAAATGCTCTACTAGAAGCTACTCAATTGTCTATGTCTTGATGTTTGGTTGATAGGTCTTTGGCTTGAAAAAATACATATTTGAGCATCAAATTTTTCCATTACACTCCATTTCACACACTTGATAAGAACTTACATATTTTACAACCAATCATATACAGCAGCTTAAAAAAAGAATGCATGGACCGTACTCCTGGTTGGAGTGAATGAAAAATGGAAGGGTTTATCAGTGGTTAAGAAGAGAAAGAATAAAGGGAAATGAAATGAATGTTTTTTCATCTACATCTCTTCGTTGTTGAGTGAAGACAGTAAAAACTATAAACCAGGTCTGATAAAAGCATAACAGAATGGCATTAGTTTCCTTGTCTTTATTTGAGTACATGACTGGCATTAATTTCATTGCCTCCATTTCCTTGTGTCGTCTTTATTTGAGGACATGACTACAGATTGTGAAGATTGGATATTTCATTGCCTCCATTTCCTTGTGTCGTCTTTATTTGAGGACATGACTACAGATTATGAAGGTAGATTGGATATTTCATTGCCTCCATTTCCTTGTGTCGTCTTTATTTGAGGACATGACTACAGATTATGAAGATTGGACGATTGGTTTTGGAAATACATCCCATTTGATGGTGTGGTCCAAAGGTGTTTGTTTTAGTGAAAGAAAGACAATGACAGTGGCAGGTATTGTTATTATCTCACTAAAATTTGACATGACATGCTTCATGATGGACAAAGATTCTTAGATTATCTCATGCGTAATGGTGTTGTATAGTGTCTCTCTGCACAAAAGAAAACAAAGTATTATTCAAAAGGTAACTCATTCCTATCACTATTTCAACAATCAAATCAAGTTGGGGTGCGGCTCTGGTCACAAATGCCAAATCAATTTGGATGTAAAGATTTGGTCACAAGTGTTAATATGTATCAAAATGTTAATATGTAGTTGAAATTGTTTGCCTCACAAATGCCAAATCAATTTGGATTCTTTCATAAATGTCAAATCAATTTCGGTGTCCTATGTTTTTATTAGAATGGGACTATAGTAAAAAAATATGATAAAAAATGAGTAAAAATGTAGAATATTTAAACTACATTTTTTCATAAGTATCAATATGTAGATAAACATTTTTGTCATAAGTGTCAATATGTAGATAACATTATGATGAAGATGAGTTTGATG
>JASDQU010108094.1:189301-201611 GCA_032191745.1 Picea mariana
AAAAAAAGATAATAAATATATAGCTAATTACCATGGTACGATATTCATTCGATCCGCCATCAATGTGACCATATTTCCTACAATGTTTTGTAGCTGTTGCTATTAAAATTCTTATGGGACGTCTGAGGCAACATTTTTTACAAGGGCAATAACATCTACCATCACCCTTTTCACTCGCTTTACTTTTTTCCCCACCTCTAACAACATTCTGCGACATTTTTCAGCACAAAAATACCCTTTCGGAACCGTCGTTGTTATAGCAAGATTGTCGCAACATCTTCTAATCGTCAATTATTTATAGGCCAATTTTAGGTTACCATCATCACAATTGCGATGATAGTTACCTAAAAATATATATATATTTTTACAGCTATTTATTTTAGGTCATTTTCAACGGTAAAGTTTGACTAAATTTTTATGGTCAACGTTCGTCGCATAGGCGATGGAAAAAGTATGGTCGTCGCATATGTGATGAAAATTGACCATTACAGTTCAGTCAAACTGTAGGCGTCGAGATGGCGACGAACACAGGGTAGATTTAGAAAAAAAAAAATCTCTTGCATGTTGCGACGAAAGAGTACTTCCGTCGCAAGTGGTCGTCGCAAATTTTTCAATATGTAGTAGTGTGGGTGTTGAGCTTACACTTTAGCAGTCAAAGTGTGACTTTCAGTGCTAACAGGAAGTAGCAAAGTTCTATAGAACAGGTAATGGAAACAACCATGCTCTGTCCAAAAACTTCACTGACAACAACAACACTCAAGTAAGGCACAGTACGGGTTCAGGAAAAGTACAAGTGTATTGTGCTTAATAGGAAACATATGGGGTAGTTCAGAGTGCGTATAGTTTCCAAAGGTGCGTCAATGATGAAAAGGTATACTCTTGGAGGAAAATGGTTGGCTACGTGAATGCTAAGTCCCTGGGGATACATTCGTGAATGGAAAAAAGATGGGAAAATAGACTGTTTTCCCCACATATATTTGCATGTGCAATGATTGACACATGGATCTCCTAGAGCTCATTTTCTCACCACTTGTGATTCATTCTCTCTTCCATGAGACTTAGGATAAAATAATTATCCTCACCATAGTATTTATGAAATAATAATGTAATATTCTCTTGGAGTTAATCCCTCAAGCTTAGCCATTTTTCCTAGTCTTTTAGCCCCTCCCTTTCCCTTCCTAGTGGAGCTTAGTCCCCCATACTCTTTTATCATGGTCGACCTACACGCAACGATGTATTAATATTAATGATATGAGTGTTAACATATATAAAAATAGCCTCACTGGCCTTAAGCATCTAGGATCTCTGGCCTAATCATCACATAAGCATGCTAGCTTATAATCACTTGGCTCACCAACCTATAAAACATGTTTACAATCAATTAGGTCTCGGCCTTGGGGTATTACATTCCCCTCCCCTTATTTATGCACTATCCTCAGTGCATCTTATTTACATATTATCATCAATATTTTCAAAAATATTCAAAAAGATGTGGGTATTCTACTCGCATAGCATCTTTGTGATGCTAAGTTGCATCCTCAGGACCGTACCAGGTCCATTGGAATTTTA
Organism: Picea mariana; assembly: GCA_032191745.1. Lineage (NCBI taxonomy): Eukaryota > Viridiplantae > Streptophyta > Pinopsida > Pinales > Pinaceae > Picea > Picea mariana. Next base: position 190,871 of record JASDQU010108094.1, read on the forward strand.
CTAGCTCTATAGCTCAATTCCAGAGCTGCTTGATCTTTCGGTCCAGTATGCACACTGGATGCACTTGAAAATTTTCTTATTGCTCCACCTGAATCACATTCCAATCAATAACATGATTAACATCAGCTATATACTTCTTGAGCAATGATACATGGAATAAATTATGAATAGACATAGATGCAGGTAATGCAAGCATACAAGCTATAGGACCAATCCTCTATAGGATTTCAAATGGCCCACAATAACGAGCTGCCAACTCAAAACAATTTCCCAACTTCACGGAACTTTTGTTGGCTTTCACTTTCAGGAATACATGATCTCCCATTTTAAATTTCATGTGAATTATTCTCTTATCAGCATAGCTTTTCTGCCTGTCTCGAGCAACCTTTAAATTTTGCTTTATTTTTTACATCTGCTCTTCCATTTCCTTGAGTAAATCCAGTCCAACCACTGCTATATCTGCTAGGTTGTTCCATCTTACTGGTGTGTTGCACTTTCTACCATAAAGTTCCTCAAATGGGCTCATCTTTAGAATGTTTGGTACCCATTGTTATAAGCAAACACTACCAAATGTAGATATTCTTCCCATTTTTATGGTTTATCGATAACATACATCCTCAACATATCCTCAATCAGTTGATTCACCCTTTCTATTTTCCCATCATATTCTAGATGAAAAGTTGTACTAAAATTCAAATTTGTTCCAAAACCTTTAAATAATCCTTTCCAGAATTTTGATGTAAATTTTGGGTCTCTGTCAAACACAGTTGTCTTGGGTATACCATGCAATTTATCAATTTCCCTCATATAAATATCAGAAACGTTATTTTCTTTGTGAGTGAGCTTCACTGGAATGAAATGGGAAGCTTTGGTAAGCTTGTCCACCACTACCATGATAGAATCATGTTGCTTGCTTTTTCTGGGCAATTTGGTGATGGAGTCCATTATCACCACTTCCCATTTCCACTCAGGAATAGGTGATGGTTGCAACAACCCTATTAGGTGTCTATGCTCAACCTTGACCTTTTGACACTCCAAACATTTGGCAATGTACTCAGCAATTTCTTTCTCCATTCCTGACCAATAATATTGGCTCTTGGCAGTCGCAATCGTTTTTTGATATCCTGGGTGTCTAGCATAAGGTACGTTATTCATTTCCCTCAATATCAAAATTTTCAATTCTTGAGAATTGGGAACACAAATTTTTCCTCCATACCTGAGAATTTCATCATTCCCCAGCTTGTAGTTCTCAATTTTCTACTGCAAATTACCTTGTTGTAATTTTGCCACTAATTCCATGTATTGCAAATCTGATTTTGTAGCTTCCAAGATTTTGTCTTTCAAATCAGATTGATACATGCTAATGGTTTTAGCATGAAACTCATGCACTCTTCTGCTAAGTGCATCATCCACCTTGTTCTCTTTCCCTTTGATATGCTTTATATCAAAGTCGTATTCACTGAGAAACTCCAACCACCTGCTCTACCTGGAATTTAGAGTTGGTTATATGAATAAATATTTCAGACCATGATGGTTTGTCCTCAGCTCAAACATTTTTCCCATGAGATAGTGTCTCCACTTCTTGAAGGCATGCACTATGGATGTAAACTCCAAATCATGAGTGGCATAATGCCTTCATGTTCCTTCAACTTCCTTGATTCATAGCATATAACATACCCATTCTGACTGAGGACTCCACCAAGTCCTTCTTTGCATGCATATGTGCATACCATGAAATCTTCATTTGGATCAGCAATCCTTAGAATTGGAGTATTGGTTAATAATTGCTTCAAGTGTTGAAAACTCTTTTCACACTCCTCTATCCACTGAAATTCCATTCCCTTATTTTTCAAGGAAGTGATTGTGTGTGCAATATTTGAGAATCCCGCAATAAATATTTTGTAGTAGCCAGCAAGGCCCATGAATGATCTCACTTATTTCACATTCTTTGGTGTTGACCACCCTTTAATGGCCTCAATTTTTTCAGGGTCCACTTCTATTCCTTCCTCAAATATGATATGCCCCAAATAATGAATTTGGTTCTAATAAAATGAGAACTTGCTCAATTTCGCATACAATCGATGCTCCCTTAACACTTGTAATACCATCCTCAAGTATTGTTCATGCTCTTCTTCCGACTTGGAATATATAAGAATGTCATCCAAAAAGACAATGACCAACTTATCTAAGTACTTTCTAAAAACACCATCCATTAAACACATGAAAACAATTGGTGCATTTGACAACCCAAATGGCACCACTGTGAACTCATAATGACCATACCTTGTTCTGAAAGCAGTCTTGTTGATGTCTTCAAATTTAATTCTTACCTGATGATAACTAGACCTGAGATCAATCTTGGAGAATATTTTTTCATTCTTTAACTGATTAAAGAGGTCATTGATCCTTGGCAAAGGATACTTATTCTTTACATTTACTTTGTTCAACTATCTGAAGTCAATACAAAGTCTTAGTGTTCCATCCTTATTCTTCATAAATAAAATTGGGGCACCCCAAGGTGGCACACTTGGGTGTGTGTACCCCTTCTTCAGAAGATCTTTAAGCTGCATTTGCAACTCCTTCATCTCTGGTGTACTCATCTTGTAAAGAGTCTTGTATACTAGACTTGATCCAGGCATCAAATTTATAGAGAAATCAATATCTCTCTTAGGGGGTAGTCCTGGTATTTCTTTAAATACATCCCCAAACTCCTTTAGTACTGCATAATCTTCAATATTCAACACCTTCTCCTTAGGTGTTTCTTCCATATGGGTTGCAAATATTTGACAACCCTTTTTGTAACACTTCTCCAGCTGCATTATTGATATTTCTTGATGGCTACTACCATGGGAATTCCCTAGACTATCCTTAGGTTCCCTTCCTCATCCAGGAAAGTAAATTCCTTGTTATGATAGTTTAATACAACATGGTGTTGGTCCAACCAATCCATCCCAATTAGACAGTCATAGGAACCTAAAGGCAAGATGTTCAAATCTTCCTTGGTGCTCATCCCATTCATGCCCACTGGACATGACTTAACCAACTCATTAACTTTTCTCTTGGCTCTGGGAGCCAGCTGCACCAACCAATATTTTCCATGCTTTCTTCTTGGAAAATGAAATCTTTCCACCATCTTAGGATCTATATAATTATGACTAGCTCCTGAATCAATTAAAATTGCAATGGTTTGGTTGTTGATCATACCTTCCACTTCAATCATGTGCGATTGAAACTCTGCTTGCTTGTTGTCCAGGGTTGCATAGATACTTAGTACATTTCTTCCCATGTCCTCCACTGTTTCAGCTTATTGTACAATGTGAACAACTCTCACTTTGTCACTTTTGTGAGGACAATCTCTATACATGTGATCTCCTTTACAACCCCAACATTGAATAGGTGGATGCCTTGGCCTTTTCCAACCTATGTCAATCATTCTAGGCTCTCTATAAGTTGGTTTTCCTTGAGTACTATTTCTGAAGAAAGGTGACTTATTCCCCTTCTTCCTCTGTTCCACCTTGAACTTCTTCTTGTCTTCCCAAGATTTTTGGAAAGTTGGTTTTCCTTTATACTGATCATATAGGCATTTATCTAGCCTTATGGTCTCTTCCAATGTCTTTGGATCATCATATTGAATCTTGTCACCGATGAAAGATGGAAGCCCTCTTAGATACCTCTGAATATTAATTGTCTCATCCTTGATGAAGGAGACATACTTCAACAGTTCCAAAAACCTTGTTTCATATTCGTCAATGGACATACTTCCAAGCTTGAGTTCAAAGAACTCCTTCATTTTCTTGTCATAATGTCTCTTAGTCAAGTATTTATTTTCAAAATACTTCTTGAATTCCTTCCAAGAAACACTTTTCTCTTTAATGTGTTGCACCTGAACAAGTTGATCCCACCACATGGATGCCTTTCCCTTGCGTTGATAGATAGAAATTCTTCCATCTGCATGCGAAGAATAATTATGCAATTGGAAGTACTTTCTCATGCCTAGTAGCCATGTCTCAGCATCTTCATCCTTCTTGTGCTCACCATCTAATGTAGGAGGTTTGATCTTGTTCATTTATCCTCGCAGTTCATCCACCCCAGGCCTCTTCTAATGATTCCTGACAGGGGATGGACTTGAGTTGTTTTGTGCTCTCCTATTGGAATTCCTTAGGGAGTGATGGTGATTTCTGCTAACACTTATTGATCCTCCTTTCTCCTTAGGAGACTTATGGCTTCCTAATTTTCTTGAGCCATTATCCTTATCCAATTTATTTTCAATTATGTCCAAGCTCTGCATTAACTTCATGTTGAAGTCTTCAGGTTGCTCCTTGGATTTTATAAGCCTTTCATTATCATCCTTGTGACTTTGGACATCCTTTTGTAAATTTCTAATGGTATCTACCATATTCATGTTTTCATCCTTTCCTTCTCCATGTCCATTGGAGTTTGTTCCTTCAATACCCAAATGGACATCCATCCCTCTGATCTCATCTTCCTGGTTGTAGGCCCCCTTGTGTATCTTCCATTCCTCTGCACTCTATGTTGATCCTAATCTGATCAAATTGTTGTTATCTTTGCAAATGTACATCAAACATAAAAAATTTGGGCTAATTGACTCAACAATTTCATGAAAATATGAACCATTCTGGTTCAATAATATATCAGATTCCTTTCTTCTGATTTTCTGAGAAATTGACTATTCAGATCAATTTTCTAGGTGAACAGTTATGTTCTGATGTCCAATATATTTCCAATGACTGCTCCCTTACTCAATTATGAGTCTTTAGCTAAATGTTATGGATATCTAAACAATTTTTCTTTGAAAACAACAATTCGACACTATTCATCTTTTATTTCGACCGAAGTCTCATATGACCAAGGGATATGTCCAAGCGCTTAGATGATATACTCTTATTCAGAGCTTTGGGGCTTCGGGACTTCGCAACTTCGGGCTTCAGAGGTTCTTACTACATCATGTCTTATTTCTCCCGAACGTTGAACTGGAAAACTCTTGCATGATACATATTCAGAGCTTCGGGGCTCCACTACTTCGGAGCTTTGAAACTTTGAAACTTCGGGCTTCAGAAGTTTCGCCTACTCCACACATCGTTCCCTTCGAACACTGAACTGGAGAATTCTTGGAGAATCTCTCTAGAGATTCGTGCTTCATAGCATTCTGAAACAACATACACACATTCCCTCGAATGTTGAATTTCTTACTTCTCGGGCTAGCACTTTGGAGTTTCATAACTCTAGCACTTTGATGCTTCGAGCTTTAGAGGTTTTACCTTCATCATACCATGTTTCCTTCGAACGTTGAACTGGAGAACACCCGGAGAAGCTCTTCGGGGATTCATGCTTTGGAGGTTCTTGCAACAACATGCACGCATTTCCCCGAACACTGAATGGAAAACTCTCGAAGTCTCATCAGCAACCACACACCAGGGGGTGCTATGTTGCAGAAAAGTAGAGATGACACATGGCCCAATCTGACGGGTGACATGTGTCAAGTTCTAACTGGCACGAATGGTCTTTGAAGAGCATGAAGCATAATAACATGTGGAAAGAATCAAGTGTGTGCACATCACCATAGGTGACATCAACAGGCCACGTCACTTCATTGCTTCATGACTTTAGAACTCCCGACTTCGGAGGTTTCTTCTACAACACCCTTCAAAAACTCTCGAATGTTGAACCTCTAATCAGGTCTACGTCACTCTAGGTGACATCATCATGCCACGTCACTCCAACATTTCAGGAATTCGGGATTCAGATGATTTCACACCCATATACTTGATAACTCTTGAATGTTGAACTTCTGAACAGTCGTTCCCCAGAGATTCGGGACTTCGGAGCTCTGGGACTTCAGAAAACTTCTCATCTGCACACTTAAAAACTAGCAATCGCTAAGCTTTCGAACTCTCAATCAGGTCCACGTCACTCTAGGTGACATCATCATGTCGTGTCAATCCGGTGCTCCAAGACTTTAGGACTTTGGGAATTCAGAGAATCCCACGCCAGAGCACATCAAAACAGTCAAACGTCGAACTTCCAGACATGTGTTCCCTGGAACTTCGAGACTTCGAAGCTCCGAGACTTCGGAATTTCAGGCTTCAGAGGATATCACTATTGAACACCAACCCACCCCTAAACTTCTTGACGTCGAAATTCCTAACACTTTCTAATCTATGGACATGTGTCTTTGATAATGGATGGTCTGGAATAGTTCCGGACTTCGAGACTTCAGAAAAAACTCTACTTCATGCAACCACAAACAGATTTCCACGAACATCGAACTGTCAAACCACTTGGGGAATCCAATGTTCTACCTTCTCCCAAATGATCTACGGAGTATATCCACTCCAAGACTTCAAAGCTTCAGAGATTTTTCCTCCTTTTGTCAAAATCTTAAAAATTGTCGAAGCAACGAAATCCGAAGGACTTGAAGGTTAATCAGCGCGCTCCTTTCCCAGATCTGACGATTGTGAGAGATATGCCTTCTCTCGAACATATATAATGGCCCAAATCTAAACTTTGTGGCCCCAAAACCACGATTATTGTGGTTTCTTTCCTCTGTTGGATTTCTCGAACCGCTCAACCTCCTGAGCTTTTAAACACAACTAAGGTGTTCTCTCAGCGCCCTCTTGGCACTCATGGACACTCTGAAACTCGAATTTTGTCCATTTCGACAACAATTCATTCTGAAACTTTTACTTCAATCTCCACTTACACGGCCCAATCCAAACTTAGTGTCAAAAATTGGAGGTCTGATATCAATTTGTAGCACACCCCGGGTCTCCTAGGTTGGGGAATGCCACAGTAAAACACTATTGATTTTTATATTCAAAATTGTAACATACCCATCCATAGACCTGGTGGGCTAGGCCACATAGAAACTCTTGCGGAACATCATACATATAAAACTTAAACATACAACACATTCTGTTAATACACATATTCATGCGGAAATAACAGTAAGCCTATACATACAGCATACACACGCAATACTCATAAATATAAAGAGATGTATAAGTACACAACATGCAATTGAACACAAAATTGATGCTTATCTTTTTATAGAAGACCACCAACTACGTGCAAACCTTCCACGATCCTCCCAGCCTTAGACCACATTGCTCATCACTCTCAGCAGTGGGTCACCCCCGAGATGGGACTAAACTCCACTCGAGTAAAGGGATTCCTAGGCTAGGCTGAGACAACAGGAAGTTACACAGTCAACAGGAAGGATTTTGTCCCAGGATCCAGCTCACACTAGCATCCTACAACCTCTCATTCCCCACATGCATGTTCCACCGCAGGAAGTGTGGCCCTTCTCTGATCAATAGTCCTTTGGTTGCCCTACTTCCCTTCCAGAGCTTCAGCAACATGTCGAACAAGAATTCTCATAGCACTATAATTGCAGTTGGGCTCCCTCTAGAAAATTACTTCCCCAACAACCTCTCTCACCTAGAGAGAGTTGCTTACAAGCCTGACAACCTACTTCTTCATTCCACGGGCCTAACAACCTACTTCTTCATTCCATAGGCATGACAACCCGCCTCTTCAAACCCACAAGCCTGAAAACCTGCTTCTTCTATCTAGCTCCTAAGTCAATCAAGTAGGGGTGATGGAAGCAGCAACGTTCATGTATAGAATAGGTAAAGGCAGCAACCACACTTAGTCCAGGAACTGCGCTGATAGCAATAGCACTAAGGTAAGGCACAGTACGGGTTCAGGAAAAGTACAGGTGTATTGTGCTTAACAGGAAACGTACGGGGTCGCTCAGAGTGCGTACAGGTTCCATAGGTACGTCAATGATGCAGAGGTAGACTCTTGGAGGAAAATGTTTGGTTGCGTGAATGCTCATTCCCTGGGAATACGTTCGTGAATGGGAAAAATATGGGAAAACAGACTATTTTCCCCACATATATTTGCATGTGCCATGATTGACACATGGCTCTCCTGGAGCTCATTTTCTCTCCACTTGTGATTCATTCCCTCTTCCATTAGACTTAGGATAAAATAATTATCCTCACCGTAGTCTTTAGGAAATAATAATATAATATTCTCTTGGAGTTAAGCCCTCAAGATTAGCCCTTTTCCCTAGTCTTTTATCCCCTCCCTTTCCCTTCCTAGTGGAGCTTAGTCCCCCGTATTTTTTTATCGTGTTCGGTCTACACACATCGATGTATTAATATTAATGATATGAGTGTTTACATATACAGAAATAGGCTCCCTAGCCTTAATCATCTAGGCTCTCCAGCCTAATCATCACATAAGCCTCCTAGCTTATAATCACTTGACTCACCAGCCTATTAAATATGTTTACAATCATTTAGGTCTCGACCTTGGGGTATTACACCACCCATAATTTACAATGCAAACTCAACTATGTAGACTCATCAAATGAAGGGTGTCGACTTCTATCGAGAATGCACCCATTTATAATGTAACTTAATTTCAAAAAGTACAAGTAAACTTGCATGTATAACTTGATTCTAGAGATGTGTCATTGATGCTTTGAATATGTTTGTCTCTATGATGTTCATCACTGATTGGGAAAAAATTTAATGACCATGGAAGAGAATCAAAAATATCACATCCATGAAATATGAGCTTGATGTTCATCACTGATTGGGAAAAAATTTAATGACCATGGAAGAGAATCAAAAATATCACATCCATGAAATATGAGCTTTGGTTTTCAGTAATTTCAAGTAATTAGCTTCCGCTCTTATGATCTATGATGGTAGTGCAGAAAGAACAAAAGAAACAAACCAAGTATTTATTAAACAAGTCTTGATTAATCAATTCAAGGCTCAATCATATTTTCTTGTAGAAGAGCGTACACTAGCTTGTATGGTAATAGCTACTTAAATAACAAGCTCTAAAATGCATAAGCAAAGTATTTTCACAATGGATAAAAATGAAGTTCAAGAGGGGTTCAAAAGGTCTCTTCAAATTATTTGCAACAATGCAAGTAATCTATAGCTTGTGGCTTAATATCACGATGGAAAATACCAACACAATTATGAATATATGCAAGTGATATGCAAATCTGATCTAATCCATTGCAGATAGGGCATCAGTGGGTACAAACATGTCATTGCCAATGAGAGTTGCATTTTACCTATTGAGAGTTGCATTTTCTAAGTGTTGCTACAACTTTTCAATAGACTTAAGAATCCTAAATCTCTTTTGCACACATCACTGGAGTCATCACTCAAATAATATGATAGAAAAGGAAAAAGCTATGAAACATTGCAAGGCCTTTTGCTCCTCAACAAGGTGACTGCAAACTATGCCTCCAAAAACGCTCTCCTCATACCCATGTGATCACCACCACCTCGGGAAATGCTTCAAATCCTATTTTCAATGAATTATCTCTTCACAGAACCAGAATAGTTATTTTAATTTGTATTCTGATTGGATATATCAAAACCGAAAACAGTGAAAAGTAGCCACTCTAAACAATTCGCCATGATTTCCCTAGGCGGTCTCAGTCCATAACCATATTTAGGGTTGGTTCGTCTTATTGCCTACACTTGCTAGGTGCATGTCCCACCAACGACTGTTGAAAACCCCATTTGAGGAGTGATTTTGATCTTCAGTGAAGCATGAGAAGGTGTGAGAAATTACAATAATATTCTCTTAAGCAAAATATACAACTCTGAGTTAGCACAAAGATATAGAATACCAGAGATAGAATAGTTTCATATATATATCACCCTACAAAGCCCACAAATAATATTTATGTGAAACACCCTAGTGTAAATTGTGTTGAGAATTCGAGCCTGAGCCCAACGTTCCTTGAAGCTCCTAGAAGCATGCCCAGGGAAAAATTATAAAAATTAGTCACGATTCTTGGATGTTCTTTCAGTGACCACGAGATTGAAGTCACGAAATCGTCTGCTACATCCAAATCGTTGCCTATAGCCAAATCGATGAACGATGATGTGGACGTGGTTGTTTCTCAGAATTCGAATTCTAAGACAGTTGAGGAGGCGTTCGTGTCGAGGTTTGACAGACTATAATTAGATGTAATTGTTACAGTCTCGAATACCGAATATTAGTTGAAAACTATAATTTATTAACCCTCGCTAGAACATTTGTTGAAACGGTCATTTGATGCCACGTCCGTCTTGAGTACAGCTAAATTTGCAAACTGTGAAGGGAAAGCATTGCATACATTAACAGGTGATAATTCTAGGATTTCTGATCGAAAACTGATGAGGCAAGAGCTCATGCAAAACTATACATAAAGGAAGCAACGAGTAAGTTGGAGAGACAGGTCTTAGAGAGACGTTTATGCACCGGAGACAGACTCGCAGGCAAAATGAATCTCAACGCAAAAAGGCACGGATTAGGGTGTGAATGAATAATGTTGAGTATGGAAAACTAATGTGTATTGGAAGATAAACAGAGGAATTTATGGAAACATTGAGGCTGCTAGACACTATGGACAACTAGGTAGAATATTCTAGGCCTAAAAAACTATAGGATATGATACCACAGTTGAACTACACAAATTTAAATAAGCATGAGATGTATATATTTATTAATATGATACACTTATAAATACACGACATTGACGTTTAGATTTTTATTCCAAGATGTCTTCTCATTGACGGTTTCCTTTCAAATTCCTTCACATTAGTAACCCTAATGGATTACGTTTCCAACGTTTATAAAAACAAACAAAAAAAAGAAAAAAACACATCAATAAAATGAAAATTTTAAGAAAGGGAAA
>JASDQU010108095.1:0-12641 GCA_032191745.1 Picea mariana
TTTTTTTTTTTACGCCTGCTAAGTTATATTTTTTTTTTTTTTACACCTGCAAAGTTATACTCCAATCTGAAGAATACTACAGTGATGAAATGCCCAAATGATTAACTAGGAAGAAATGTGTAGTGATTTGGCAACCCGAACACAGTTGCACGGCAATAGATCTTGTATGTTTTAATTTTTTTGTTTCCCTACCCAAGGGTTAGGTATTCAAGGGCTCCATAGACAAGGGTTTTACTTGTCCTATATCACTTTGATATACATGTGGGTTCCAACAATAGTACTCGGCCCAATATCTCAGCGCACTAACTAAGGAGGTTAGACCATGCCCTTAGTTGTACTACCCGACTACCCAGGTACTAGAGAGTATCTTCCCAAGTGTTGTTCTCGGTGGCACTATAGCAGTCAAGTGGTCGATCAGTTTATCTAAAGAGGGATTAAGGAAATATAGGTCGATTCATACACAAGTGTCGTTTGATGTGCTACGACTCGAAGGGGTACCAATAGGGGTTACAAGGGTGGCCAACAGATGTGCTCTTAAGAACCACTTGTATTTTCTGTGTGTATGAATCCCTCAATAGTCGGTTTATGCGTGTAACGACAAATCTTTGTGGCTTAAAGACGTCGGACTACATCTCTACCCTGAAAAAAAATTAACCCACAATTTTATGCCAAGGAAAGTGCTCTGATACCACTTGTAATATTTCAAATATAAAAAGTATGCAGAACATAAATAAAATTCTAGAAATGGAAGATGAACAACAATATAACCATAATAACACCACAATAATAATGAAATGATAACAGAATAACACCAGAAAGAGCACTTCGATTACTGAGAGCAAAGTTCACGGGCCTCTTCGAGGGGGAAACCTCCAGTCGAGCAGAGCTCTATTACAATAATATCTAAGCTAGGGTTCTCATACCCTCGACTCCTATTTATACTAAATATGTCTATCAAGAGAACCATCTAGAGGAAGATCCTTCTAGAAGTGGAAGCTTCTATTAGGTCTTCTTACATTTGATTTATTCTACCTTATTGCAAGGCCTTATTAATATTGACCTTTATTACATCAGAATACATTGTTCTACCTACATAAGGGGTTAGGTCCCTAACATTTTTCAATTAAAACCAATATGGGTAAATAAAATAATAATAAAATACGTATCCCCTTTATCCCCCCTCTCTTGTGGAATCATAGCCCCCTATAATTCTTGTCCTTGTTCGTCTGGCAGCCAGAGATGTATTTTATTATTAATAATGATCAAAGCATTACATTTCCTAGGCACTACAACCTCTTTTAATTATTTGTTTGCTTCAGTATTTCATAAAGTAAACAAAATACATTATTTAATCTGGGGTCTCAAAATTGGGGTATTACAAGCCCGATCCACCTTCTATCAAGAACAATGAGTTATCCCATCCATTATTTTTACAGATATGTAAAAGGAAGTATTTTTATAGGGTTCCTAAAATTATTTACACCTAACTTATTTACATGCAATTCATCTCCATCATGGTTTTCAGATAAACTAGCTATTGAAGAAGTTTTACCTTCCATATAATTCTTCAGATGTTGTTGTTGTTTGAGGACAATGACCATGTCCAAGAGAGATGCATATCTCTTTATATTAGCTAGTTTCTTGATAATATTATACTTTGATGGAGATAAATAGGTCGATACCTCTTGACTTTGAGTTGTTGTAACAAACTAAGGATTTGTATCTTGGGAGGATGAACTAGGGGCAAAGGTAGTCATGGGATTACAACCCTTCTCTTTATCTATGTATCATTTAATCCTTGTGTTTACTATCATTGCATCCTCTTTAGGATCTCAATATAAGGAAACAATGGTTGTTTCAGTATTTTTCCAAAGATTCTCTTTTGTGCTCTCTTATTCAATTCACAAGTACTTTCCTCATGGTTATCATCACAAAAATTACACCAATCCCCAGAGAGAATAGTGTTTGGCTAATTATGGAACAGAGAATTAGTTGGTTGATTTCTCAAAACAAATTGTGTGAAAGACTCAATAGGAGATGATGTTGAAGTGACCCCTTTCCTTTCAAAAGAAATCATCTGATTTCTCATATCATGTACAAGTTGTAAAAATTTGGTCATATCAGCTTGTTTTACAAGATCTTCTTTGGGAAGACTAGTTCTTTCCAATTTTTCTTCATAATCTAAACAAGTTTGAAGTGCAGACCCAAAATTTGTCACATTTTCCTCTTCTAATATTTGGTGATAAGAAGAGGGAAATGCATTCTAATAATGCATAAAAGAACCTTGGTTACGAGGTCATATTAATTCAAGGATTTTATAGTATAATTTAGTGAAAGTAAAATTAAAATACTCGATTGTTTCACCATTATTATAAACAATATTGTTATATTCTCGTAATTGATTTGTTGGGATTTTGGGATACCCATAAGTTGATTTAAACCAATAAATTAATTTTTTCCAAGTGTCAAAATTTTTACTCCAACACCTAGGTACTTTGTTATCTAGTGATTTCCTTACTGCAATCAGATTAGCAACTCACAAAACAATAATACACTAATGAAATATCCAACTCAATATCATGCGACTGAAGCATAAAATAGGAAACAAAATCAAGCACACATGAACACCAAAATTTTTGGGTAAATACCCCTGGAAAAACCACGGAGGGAAAACTAGTGTTGAGAATGATTTTATTATGCTAAAATCAGGGCTCCCGTAATGGGGATAGTGGCCCACTGAGAGAAATACAACTGTAGACTAATATGGTAAGGGATAACCTTATGTAAAATCAATTATGGCACACTTTTCTAGACATCCATGATTGTCTCTTCTATGACTAGTGGATATCTATGACTTTCCCCACTGTGACTCATGGATGTCAATGACTATCTCAATTGTTTCTCACAAATGTGTACAGAAATATATGTATGCTTCAACACTCTCATGTGCCTTCCTTCTATTCAAACCCACCTATGTATGCCTATGTTCTTTCTTCTCCTTGCCCTCTATGATTTCTAGATGGGAGGGTTGACGAGGTGTCCTATTGGGTAGATTTTTCCCTAGGTCAAGGAGAGCCTCCAAGAGGTCCCTCTTTAAGCCATGTAAGGTGTATGAGGTGGATGGGGTTAAGACTCAATGAGCATAGGGATCATGACATACTAGGGGTCATAATGTCTCATTCATGGTTTCCTTTGTAGAGGGTGTGTGGTACCTTCGTTCGTAATGCACTTTTTCTAGGACCATCATTTGCATTTTATCTTTCTTTTTTTATATTTTCATTCATAATAGAATAAGGAGAGATTGAAGGTCATTTCCATGGCATGGTGACTAGGTGATGGCAATGTCACCCACAAACACCTATTGGAAATGAGAAGGCTAGCTCGTGATGAGACCCCCTTTCTCTCAGCCATGAAACTGAGATTCATTGCCCTGGTTTGGTCACCATATGATGACAATGTCATACCACTAAATATCCATGGATGTGATAGGTCAGCTCGTGATGAGACCTCCTATCCTTCAACTAACCTTTTAAGAATTTTTATTATATTGAGGGTCCCCTTTTATTAAAATATCAGTGTTTCATTGCATTCTTGGGTGATCCCTGGGAGAATCATCTGGAAGGTTTATATAAGGATTTTATATTTTACCCAAAACAACCCTCTATGGGCCTTCAGCCCCTTCTTCCCATAGAATGAGGGACAACCCATTCTTGGGTCAATACACCCTAAAATCCAAATATATAAGGAAATGGAGGGTGATAATGATGGAAAATGGTAAGTATGATCGAGAATGGTACAATGGCTCATTAAGGGATTTCCTAGTAGAAAACCCATTCCCAAAGAAGACCACTTACTAGGGAACAATTTCAACCACCAAGGTGAAGCAAGGAAAAATACATAGTTTCCAAGCACATATCATGAAATCTAGAGCAATCTAAGATACAACATAATCAAACAGCTTAGATATTGAAATGATTCTCACCATAATATTGACTTATACCTCATGGAGAAAGTCCCACTGCCTTCTGAAAGCCAACTGGTGTGGTGGATGCCATCTGTAAAACTCTGACTATCTATGGTGGTGAGTGGGTTTTCCATCTGTGCAAAGGTTATTGTTAGTCATGTAGTCTCTCGGCACTCCATATCTGCAACCTAAGGGCCTTGAGACATCATCTCCTTAGTTATCCACAAAATGGGGATACCATCTATCTCCTACTTAGGGACATGTGCTCATCAAAGAGTGCATGAGAACCGCAACATCTCTTGGTAGACCCATGCCTGCAAGTAAACAACAAACTATCAAGTGAAGTATGGCCTACTCATCTGTGTTCTCATATGATCATAATCGAAATCAACTAAGCTAGAAAAATAAAATTTTGACATTTTTTTCAAAAAAATCTAAACTAACAATGAAATCAATATGCAAGTAGGAAAAAATGAAAATGACATGCATCTAAACTAGTATGAGCAATCAAGATGCAAATGCAGGGAATCAAAATGAATTACCTACTTACCTGGGGCACGAGCTTTGAAGAAATCATGTGACATGGATGTGAGATTCGAGAAGACACCCATATATTGGAAATGGCATCTTTATCCTGTCTAATGATGTCAGAATGGCATCTTTCTCCCATCTAATGTTGTCAGATAATACTTTTCTTTGTCATGATTATTTTTGATGATGTAAGGACCAAGCCATGAGTTATTGTATTTATGTTCGTATATGGCCTTGCCCTTTATTTTTTCCCACATGATCACAAGGCTTCCTTCATTAAAATCGATGCAAGGTGTATTCTCATCATACAGATGCTCTGTGTGGACTGTATCTTCGATGAATCTTTCATTTTTCTGATTTTCCCTTTAGATAACATGAATAGATTATGGCTCCTTTTTATAGTACTGTGCAACCTTATTTTTATCTATCCATGGGAGGAACATTTCCACTTCATCTTCATGTATGAAGGGTAACTCGAATGGATGATACTCAAAGGTCTATGGAGGTATATCATGGTAGTGTTCAGTGACGTAGCTAGGCCCCCTCATATTCATCACATGTGTATCTTTCTTCTCCCTATTATGAAGGATCCCATACGTGCCATCGTCCATGGGAATATATGCATTTGTAAGGTTCATACTATGGAAACCTCCAAGGTTTGAGGACCAAGTTCTTGACAAGAGAATACCCCAGAAATCAAGGACATCGATCACCAATATATCCATGAGGACGTTGATATGTGGAAAATCTATCAAAAATACTTCAATGTCTTCACATACTCCCAATACCTTAACTCTTCTTGAATTGATACCACAAACATTTCCATAAGGTCAAGTTGTCTTCAAACCAAGTTGTTTCATTACCTTCAAATTTATGACATTTGTTGAGGCCCCCGAATCAAGCATGCATTTTTTCAAGAAAAGGCCATTCATTCCTAATGAAAGACAAAAAGGTGGGTTCTTTTCTTTTGGTTGATCCAGATACATAGTGTTTAGTACGATGCGAGGATCCTCTTTCTCAATTCGTACCTGCAATATCCTCAAAACTTCACTTTTCACGGAAGCGATCTTACACATATTTTTCACTGCAACAGTCATATTCGGTTTTCAAAAAATGTTCACAACATATATATTTAACTTAATGGAATTTATGGGAGTTGGCTTAGGGAGAAACTCACATATCGGTGGTGAAGGTGGTGGAGCCACCTTTTTTTCTAGTGGAAGAGGACTATCAGGTTGTGATGGAGGGTTTGAAGCATTTTTCCTTCTGTAGATTAGAATTTCCCTCCTGCTTAATTTCTTATTTTGATCATATATTAGTTTATCCAAGGCCTGGATTATCCCCTCTCTTTCTCCTATTCTTCTGGCATCATTGATTTGTTCTTGAGTATCTTGTTCATCGTTGAGGTTGCAAATCATGAATTTTATATCGTCGGGATAATATTCACCTTTTAGGGGGAATTCATATTCCTTGTGGGGTTCTTGGAATGGGAGACACCAATCTTATATATCAACTGTCCCAACAAGTTTCAAAGTATATGGGGCCTTTGCCTCTTGTTGAGGTCTTAGTTTCCAACCGGTGGCATCTCTATGTTAGTCTGGAAAACTGAGGTCTAGGAGCAGATTGATTTCTTTCCACTGTATTCATATGGTTCATAATTTGATCCTTCACTTAGAAAAATTGAGTATTCATCTGGTCTATTTTATGAGTCAAGAGAGCAATCGGATCAGGAACAGTGTTGTTGGAAAACTTCATCGTTGATTCTGTCTTATTACGAGGATACTAAAAAGGTTCTATTTTTGAATCAAGGAGATTCTCTTCAATGTCTATATTGAACTCTTTAGCCTCTACCAATGACATGGGATTTTTATATTTAAGAATGTATCGGAACTTCCCTTCAAAGGAATTCACGTAAAGGAGACAAACTTGTTCACAATAAAAATCACAACAAGGATTTCGCCCGAAAAGTATTGCTAAAGACTATTATTTATAAGCTAATAATATATATAATACTAGTAGGTGGGACCCCCTTGTATATTGGAGGATCATATATGGTTCTTATTTAATGTTTATGTTGTTGTTCGACACTTCTTATAGGGTTCTACATGATTGGTGATGAAATCTTGGTGTTATTTGAGACATAATGGCAGATGGATAATGCATACTATGTGTGGGATTCATTACTCTAAGCTCTAATTTTATGAATGAATAGATTATATTAACGGTGATGGAATTGCTATTTAATCCATGAATTGTCACATGTTGTACCTGCACAAGACACATGTTAGTTATAACAAGAAATAAGATCAATAGAAAAGAGACCTATGAAAACATCTAAGGAGAAGAAACCAAACTATGTTATACTATGCTACACTATATGCATTTGAAATTGAAAAGGATTATTGTTAGTCCTAGCTAACAAATTTAGTGGCTATTCGATGTCTTGAGTTATATGAAGGCACATTCGATATGCATTGTGGTGTGTTTGGAAAATGGTTAATGTAATATGGGGTGGTGCACTTGGCAAGTAACGGATGTTAGTTTCGATGCATAGATTAATTGAATGGATTAATGGATGGTTGGATGACATGTACTAAGTAATTGAATGAGTAGAGGATGGAAGCGATGTGAATTTACTGTACGTCACTCCATACCTCTCCCACTGGTCGTCACCCTAGCTTGGTTATTGTTCAATTGTTTTCATTGTGGTTAAGCTTCGATATTCTGGCAAGGAAGGAACTTCTCGACCAAGCTCACATTTTTAAGGCTTTTTGGTTACAGATATGTCTTTTTCGCCATCCATGAACTCGCTCTGGTTATGAAATAGATGTTGGATCGGTGATGTATCAGTTTTTTCTTTTATTAAGGAAGGCAACTGTGAACTTCGTTGTTTCTCTGAAATGGTTGTTTGTGTGTTATTCATTGCAAATAGATGATTGGATGATTGAAGCCACAATTTTATTGACTATTCTGTTTGGTGGAATCCATGAAGGCTCTCTATTGTCTTATGGGTTTTATTAAAGGGTTTCTTTCCATATGGACTCGTTGGTAATATCCTCACAGTTTTGTAACCATACCCAATCACATTTGTTGTTATGGGGTTGTTGTGTAATTTGTAAACCACCTTGGGTGACTACATATCGTTTACACCTGGTCGTGGGCTCATTTTATGTCATTGGTCTCTGCACAGTTGGTTATGGTTCTAAGAGGTTTTCTTAGGGTTGGTTACTATAACCTGAGCTCTTCATTTATATCATCATTATTCGGTTTTTTGGGGGAAAACCACGAGGGTTATGCCCTATGTGTTCTCAGTGTTATTACTGGTCAGTAAGAAGCCTCTGCTCCTCTGTTCATAGTCTCTCCTACCTGGTGTGAATTGCCACCCTGTCATACATGCTAATGGTTATATCACTTGTGTGACCACCGTGTTGTCTCAAAGGGTTTTCACCTGTTGTTGGTGTGGTCAACTCCAGTCTCCATGTGTTGGTTCCAACGAGCGAACCCTTGATTACTCAGAGCTCACCCTTGATTATTCAAAGCTCAGTTTTGATAAATGAACCAGTTATTTTTAGTCGAGTATATTGTTGATTGTTATGAGTTGGTGGAGTAGCATTGACAATGGTTTTTATTATTGATATATAGCACTACATTATTTATTATTATAGTTGAATCTATATCTCGGCATGGTTTAATTGGTTGATTTAAGAAATGGAAATGGACACACAGTCTTTGCTTCTTGTGGTGTAATAGTCGGATTGTTAACTCGGCATTATTTTATGGTTTGATTAAGTCACAACAATGCTTCTTGTGTTTTGCGTTGGTCTGTGTGTTTCCTACAGCATGGTGTGAGTTGAAATGATGGTTGGTGTTACTGTGTGTTGAAATTGCCCGATCAGGATCATCATAATCTAAAGGATTGATAGTTGTGACTTGGTTGTCTGATGTGTATGTTTATGGATATTGTACATCGTATCGTTGATTGCACCATCATAGATGGGAACAGATTCTATAACAATATGGTTTCATTGCAATATTAATTGTTAAATTGGTTAGAGAAATGGAATAGGTCACGTTTTAAAAGAACTTGTGTCTGTGTTTGATTTGAGGAGATAATTTATGGACAGGGGTTGATGTTTTTGATGGTGAACATAGTTTAAAAAAATAATTGTGTGTTCATTGGAATTTGTTTTAAATATTAAATGGAAGAAGTGAAAGGAACATAATTCTTTTTACTGGATGTTTGAAAAGCTTATCAATTCTGAGTATTATGACACTATGTAAATAAAAAGTGTTGAATATTTGAATGTGGACAGTGAACAAGTGTTAACACACAGTAATTGTTTAGTTGGTGTTGGATTGTTTGCATTAAATACAGAATTGTTTTACGGATTACTTAATTAACATTATGAATAGTCTTTGCTCTTCTCCCGGCCATTATTTTACTTTTCGCACATTACAATCCCCTCGCCTTCCCATATTCATTATTCACCCTTGTTCCTAAATTTAATTATAGCTAAGAGAAACTCTGTATTATGACATCTTAAAAGATCGCACATGGATGAATTACAATGATGTATTCTTTGGGTTTACGATACAATTGATTGTTTGATGTCTATGAGAAGTAATTGTGATCTTTTCCCCCTCATTTTAACATTTTTTTCTCATTAAAACCCCTTGCATATCCCAAAACCCTTATTCACCCCTTGCTCATTAATGACTACTAAACAATTGTATGGATTGGATTGCATGAGTCTGATATGTTGTTGAGCCAAAAAAAAATTCATATTTTAAAAAGAGTTGTCATGTATGGTTGTTAAAGAAACTATTTACTATTCAATTATGCATACAGGAATGAGCTTTTCAAGCAAGAGGTTGAAAACCGAGGCCCATTGTTACAAGGAAAAACTCTCTATGGCTAGGGTGAACCACAACATACGGAAATGACTATAGAAATCAACTCTATCCCAACAACATGTTATATAAACCAATGTGCAAGAAAGATAAGAAAGAGGCCTACCTCATCTAGATGTTCGATGATGTCCACTGTTGAGAACTTTGACCCAAAGCTATATACCTGCAACAAGTTCTCAACAAACAAGAAAAAACAAGCATATGGTGGAAATATAAAAGGTTATCACATTAGATAGCATAATCCATCAATATACATAACAGATACACCCATGGATAATAACTCATATATTTTCAAGATATCAATTAGATGGGAAAGGAGTATTTATATTAATAAATGATCAGCACAAGTGAAACAATTACAAACTTTTGTGTTGGCATGGTTCAGAACCGAGAAACCAAGTTCCTTCCAGCTGGGCCTCCACCACTTCAATCCTCCACCAAAGGCAAGCTCATATAAGAGAGATAATGAGGTTCTCCATCAATAAGGGAAGAGCTTGGGGGCTGAACAATGTGTTCAGACTTAAAGGACAAAGGGATGCAAACTCAATGTGAAGTAAATAATTTATCCAGAGTAACTTTGCTTTCAAAGTTGAATTCTCACTCCTTTTCCATAGCTCGGAATTGGCCTCTTTATAGCCTTTAAAATGCAACTGAAGGGTCGATTCAGAATATTTCTAGTATATGGAAGTCCAAGGATCAAAGATCTCCTATCGTGACATGGAAACTTGACATTTAATTTTGATTTTCTGGCACAAATCCCGATGTACGTGGGCTCTAGTGGAGCAGCCTGTGTATACGCTTGATGTATAGGGTGCAAGATGCGTACAAGTGGAAAAAATTATATTTTTGTCTCTAGATTTTAGCAAAAAGGAAGACAAGTCTACATAGGGAAATGGAATAAGGCCCTCTCTACAACATTGCATAGAGTGAGGAAAACCTTGCTCTAACAAATGCCCCCTAATGTGTGAGGTCAATGGAGTATCTGTGATGGCCGAAATACATTATAAGTAACCCAAAAGTGGAGTGGTAGGGAACCAACTGGATGAACTCAATTGATCATTACATTCTTCACTGACTTTGCATACATGGCTGCCAAAAATACACTGCAGATCCATGTGAAAATATACCAAACAAGTGTTTGTGGCCATGAATAGGTGAATACAAATGCGGTTACATGCCAATAGTTGTCATAGTCACAAACAAGGCCTAGTAGAACCAGTCTCAAAACTAAATTAAAGATATATGTATACCATGGAGTACAATCTGATCTCCCATGATCACTAAAATCATATAGGTACTGGTCCAATGAAAACGAAGAAACAACTCAAGAAAGATGCGGCCACATAGTGATGTCTTCAAGTCTTCTACACAATCCACCAAAGGTGCAATTCTACATCATGTGAATAAAGGAGTTGAGGTCGAACATAATGAGACATCATTTGATTATCGTTCATTGATGTATACTGTTAAAAAACATGAGATAGCCTACTGATAACGAAAGTAGGTATCAAGGCACCGATTACATTCTTACAAGTGTGAATAAAGGAGTCAATGTCGAACACTTGAAGAATTCATCGATTAGGAGACATTGATGTATTCCCAACTGTCGATGGCGAGAGAGCCTGCCACTGATGACTACAAGCCTCAAGTTACTCATAAGACTCTAGGTCCCGTTTCCAGAATAAATGGGTTGAAGTCGATGGAAAGATATCTGTTGAAAGGAGAGCATTAAGGAATCTCTCATCAATCAACATGAGGTACAAAGCAGGAGCTTCATGATTTGGTGGAAATCGGACAAAGAACATATTCACAAACCAACGACCTTGTGCATATTTTTTGTGTGCCAAGTTCAAGCGGTACATGAAAATGACCCTTTGAATAGCAACCAATGATGAAAACTGCTGACAAAGGAGAGGAAACTACCAATAAGGCTAATGGCATCTGAGACATTGCACGAATCCTAATGTGTGAATACATTTCTTGCTGTCGAACACAAGGGAAACCACCTAGTCATTGACCAATGATGAAATGTCTATTGTTGGGTTCAAGGTCACCTACCAATGATGAAAATAGGGCCAGGGTGCCTAACAAGACTACAGTATCATGTGATTCTAAGACAGGCTGAGAGTATGGACCACATGCAAAGTCAAGAGTTTTGAGGAGTGGCTGACACAAGTTGATAGACTTCCTTTGAAAAAGAGCATGAGACATATGGAGGACTCTAGCAGCATAGGTCTAATGATGAAACCATGAGATGCAGGAGGCATCAATGAAGTTCTTTGTAGGTACTGGAAGAGTAACCAGTCGGTAGAGAAGACTTTGTAACGAGTTTGGATTCCTAAGGCCATGCTAATACCAAAATTATGATGATGAATGGACTCAAATAATTTTGTGCTATATTCAAAGGTGACACGACTGCTACCGATACAAGGTAATACTCCCTTCCCACACATCTTTTTTTGTTTTTTCATAGACAAATGAATGCTATGATATAGAGGAGGAAAGGAGTGTCGCAAGTAAGAAAAACTAGTTCTAGCAGTGGAACATACCTATGTTCAATCCAAGGAAGTTCATGCGGGAGATGGACACATGGGGGAATTCTCTTATTGGCACAGGAGCAGACCCAGGGTTCAACACTACAACAATGCACCAACAAAACCCCAACTACTGGCCCTTTCAGCAACACCTGCGAAGAAGATGAAGTCTCACCCGAGGTAGAGGCAGGGGTGGTTGCAGGACTCAAGTGACTGCAACCTTAGCTGGGACACAGATCTGTGATTATATTACTTAACATAGCACTTAGCATCAACAGTTCATCAATATTCAACCAATAATTACTGCGCAGATAGAACATATCATTGCATCATTCACTCAGATCTAGCGTATTTAAGTACTTTATCAGAAAAAGCAAGTCATATCTAGCAGATCAAGCACTAAGCACTCTCATATAGATCAAATATAACATTATTACACAGATTATTAGCACAAAGCATAAGAAAATTTATCTATCTCTATCAAAGCACTTAGCAAAAGAAGTTATAAACACATCAAGACAAGTACAAAGCGGAACAACACAATGTTTACGTGGTTCACCCCCACCCTGGGTCTACATCCACCAACTCTTCTTCTTTATTGTCTTCAATCAATTGGTTACAAGTAAAGAGCCTCAAAACTCTACTTCGCCTAGGACAAGAGATATGCACAGCTCGCTATATTCTCCTTCCCCGGTAGATCT
>JASDQU010108095.1:12947-29115 GCA_032191745.1 Picea mariana
AATAGGTTTAAACATGGGTAAACCCATGGGCCGACATCCCATGCCCGTTACATAATCCCAAAAACCCAAAAAGGACCCAAAAAGGGGCCTGAGATCCGTGATCTATGCTTCATCTTGTGCTACTCCTTCGACAAGCTGTCAAAGTCCCGAAATAGGTCAAACTTGTTTAAGGGCCAACAGTTCCCTCCTAAGTATAGGGTGTCAAATTGCGAAGGATAGAAACAAGGTTTTTCTTGGTTGAGGATGCAAAACTACTGAGGAAAACGGTTTATAACGCAAAGCAAGAACTGATTATAGGTTCAATACTACAAGAAAGGGCATGGGATGCAATCACAACTTAATGCCAAAAAATGTCCTTTTTATGTCTTTTAGTCTACTTGGTGTAAAAAAGGGGTAAACTTGTGCCAAATAGATGTCTTTTCAACCAATTTACAAGTGTGAAAGAGACAAGTTCACTCGAAAATCTTTTCACTTTTTGATAACGAGTCGGAAATAAATCTTAACTAAGACTCGTGACCTTTCAAACCCAATTTAATGAGTGTGAAAGGGAAAAATCACTTGGAAATCTTTTAATTTTTTGAAGGCAAGTTGGAAAATATCTTAAATTAAATCGTTTAGGATTCCACGGGGTATAAAGCCACATGTTTATGAATGAGAAATGAGGCTCAGCATAAAGTCAAGTACGATTAATGAGGGACTCCCAGTCCTATTGAAAAAATCTCTGCATGGGCACCAAATGCAGTAGGGGATCTAACTAGGGCAACCATGTTCGGTAAGTCTCTACCACTTGAAAATGACATGACTTTATAGCAGATGGAGGGTTTTGTGTCACGAGAAATTGGTTTGTACCTAGGGCATAAAGAGTGACAGTTATAGGATAATGCAAAAATGCATAACAGAATGGATACTTATCCTATATGTTGGGTAATGAACATACCTTCCCGAGGTGACAAACGGTTGACATAACACTAAAATATGCAAGAATCCCAGGTTAAAACTGCAAAAACCAACTTGATCCACCTTTGTATTAGTCCATTAGGTGAAAAAATGGCTTAAAACTATAGTGGGTAAAAATAATTTAAGAATAGTTACAAAATAAAAAATTACTGTATCATTTTGATTTTTTACTCAACTAGTGCAAATTGGACCAAAATACCTCTAAGATTCAAATGACCATTGTAGGAGCATCAAGAAATGAAATCACGAGCCATCTGGATCAGGTAATTCTTATTCTCTTCCTCTTCAATTTCAATGGTTTAAAATTTTGAATTAGGTCATAAATTTTTAGTTATTGAGGGTACAAAGTGTAGACTTCAGTGTACACAGGTTGGCTTTGGTTAGGTTGCATATATGACGAGGTATATGCTTCTGTGTGAACTGCAGGGGGTGTATATTAAGCCCTAGACACGACTGTATGCAAAGGAGGCCGCGTATAGGCATGCAAATGACCAATTTGAAGGGTTCTAGCTCCAAATTCTATTTGTCTTTGATAGGATGGTTCTTGAATGGAGAGAGAGAGAACATGAGGAGGTCGACGCCACTGTAGATCAAGATAGGTGGGCCCAAATGGCCTTAAAGAAATGTGGTTTGTATAAGTTTTGGGCGCTCAAAGGAATGAGAGCCCAGGTGAGTTTGTTAGAGATTATGGTGGGTTACTGGGACCCTGAGAGTGAGAGCTTAAATCTTGATGGGAAACCATTGAGAATTGAAGTAGAGGACATTTACTTTCTAACTGGTCTATCATGTTGAGGATAGTTTGTAAACCTTAAATCAAGGGGAGAAGGGAGTGGGATGAAAATAGAGGAATATATCGATGCCCATTGTGTAGCAGGGACTCCTAAGGTAGGGAGTCAAGTCCCTATCTGGGCAATAAACAATCTCAGTCTGAAGATCATTCTCCTAGTCTTGACCAAGATCATAGGTTCAGCCTCATTGCACCAAGCATCGAGGTCACTCATGTTCTATGCAATGCAATGTGCAAGACCCACATTTTATGACTCGTGTATCTCACTACTGGAAAATATGAAGAGCCAATTGACAGAGTGCAAATAGGGGAGTAAAACAAATTTCAGGTTTGCCTCTATCCTATGCAGTTTCTTTTTCGAGTGGGTTCTAGGTTTGGGACCTAGAGTTGAGATTCTCCCAAGAGGACCTCACGATCCAGCCATGGAATGGTGGAGCGAGGTGATGAGGCGGCAGGGGGGAGGTAGGGTTCCAACACCCTACAATGAGGACTTCTTCTACTGATGGCAGCGACACATCATCACTCTGGATGACTATATATAAGAGGGTATTGACTTCAAAGGAGATCCACACATGCCAATCCCACCAAGGGTCGCCTATGGTGACATAGGTATGTCAAAATGTTTTTACATATTTCATTTTTTTGTATTTTTGTAGATTTAGAACAAAAATATTTTTGGATGGTGTTTAAGTATTGATTAGATATTTTTGTTTTGTAGACATGGGTCTACAACGGCTAAAGGGTTTCCCTAGACATCGATGGAGGAACCAGGGAGACGAGGCGGCGAGAGGAGAAGCCGAGAGGGTCCTACAAAACATGCAGGGCAACCTGTCGCGTTTGACTCATAGGATACCCATGGTTCAGGTAGAGGATCTATCTGAAGCCATGCAGTGATAGGTGGTTGGTGTACCCATGGCATGGGTACGACTCTTTCGGCATCTCACAAATGTCGTGGTTTGCTACCATGACACACATCTTCCGCCACAGGTGTAGATGTCATGGGATATTGCAATACCAGTTGTATATGTGTATTGAGGGTGTTAGCCCCATTTTGTACATTGATTAGATGGTTTTTTTTTCTTTTAATTATGTGACAAATGCCAATCTAAAAAAAAAAAGCATAAGCATCAGATACATGATTAGAACTCCTAGGAATATGATAATATGTAATAAAATCAAATTGTCATTCTAAAATATGTACCCATAGGAATCGTCGGAGTAAAGTAGGATCATGCACGTAGTAACGGTTGTTCAACTAACGTACTACTCATTGGGAGTCCAGGTGAACTTCTAATGTACAAATGCCATGTGAGATAGCATCGCTCAAAATTTCTATAACGATGCTATATTTGGCCACATTATTCATGGATGGCCTTAGGAATACACCACCTGAAGACAGCAGTAGACCCTCAGGTGAGTAAACCACCCAAGCAGTGGAACCTAAGTTTCATGTATGACGATTGGCCCCGTCTGTGAATCCTAAGTAGATTGACAACTCCGTTGACATCTGTCAACCAAGTGAAAAATCAATACGTGACCTGAAGAAAAAAAAACAAAACAGATATATACACTAAATTACATTATTATACATAGAGTTTCACCCAAGCCTAGGGATCAAGAGTAGTATCTTTTCAAGTAGAGCCCATTTATGGGCTTGGCCAACTTATTCCCTTCATAATATTCTAACTCATAGGCTCATTTTTCTAGAACACGTCGCACAATGTAAGGACCGTGCCACATGGGTTTAAACTCACCTTCCCCCAGTGGTTCTTTGACTTGATCATACAAGAGGACCAAGTCACCCTTAGTGTATGACCAAGGACAGACAGACTTATCATACTGGACCTTGACACGCTGTTTGTTCACCTCAATAGCCATAGAGGTGTCTCGACGCTGCTCATCAAGACTCTCTAGGTGTACAAGACGTCGCTTGAGATCGAAAGTGTTAGGTAGGAGCACGACTGCCAACTTAAGAGAAGGTATTTCTCATTCAATAGGTAAAATTGACTCCACACCGTGTACTAACTAGAAAGAGGAAAATCCGGTAGCAGTCTTGACCAAGGTTTGGTATGCCCAAAGTGTAGGATATAGAATGATGTGCCAGTTGGACTTACTCTGACTGACAGTGTTTTGAAAAATGGTCTTGAGAGACTTGTTGATGGCCTCTACTTGTCCATTTTCCTAGGGATAATAAGAAGAAGAATGGCCATGTCTAAACCCCATCTTAGTTTATAGTTCTTCCATCATCTCGTTCTGAAAGTGACTACCATGGTTAGTGACAATATCACTCAAGATACCGAACTAGGCGATAATTTGATTGAATACGAAAAAGGTTACAATCTTCCCATAGGATTTAACTGTAAGCATGGTCTCATCCCACTTATTAAAGTAGTCAATGACCACGATAATGTGTTGATGCCCCTCATCTGAATTTGGGTTGCAATCGACGAAGTCCACCTCCCACTTGGTGAAGGGACTGACGGTAATGACTAGATAAAGAGGGGTTGGATGCGAGCGCATTTTCTGAGTGAACACCTGGAATAGGTGACACTTATTAAATGCTTCAATACAATCTTTAAAGATAGTAGGCCAGAAATAATCAGCTCGCAAAATGTTTTGGGTTGTCGCAAGCCCGGATAGATGACCACCACAAACCCCACTGTGGAAATCGTTTAGAATAGACTCGGCTTCTCCATGATTTAAACAATGAGGCAAGATATCGTCTATTCCTCGATGATACAAAGTGTCACCGATGATAGTATATTTCTTAGCTTGGTATCTTATACACCGTCAGTCATCTCATGAGAGATGTTGAGGGAACTTCAAGGTCTGAAGATAGAGAACTATGTCTCCATACCAGGGGTCAGACGACGAGACAAGAAAAATGTGTTCATCTGCAAATGAATCAACATGGATAATGTCCTCATCTAATCATGGGAAATCGGATATTAACTTCACAAGGACTAGGAATTTCTTGGATTTTGCAGAAGCAAAATTGAGATCAGACTCTTATAAGATGACAATCCATTTATTATATTTTCCCCCTATGATACGTCGAGTAAGGATGTATTGAAATGGATTGACATCAGCAACCACCATAGTCTTGCAAAGTAATATATAATGAGGAAAATGCTGGACTGCATGAACGACAACCAAAGCTATCTTTTCAACATGATTGTAATTAAGTTCAGTACCGAGTAAAGTTTGACTAAGATAGTAGATGATGTGCTGATGGATCTCATCATCATCCTGAACCAGAACCATACCAATCGTATCCTCATACACAACGATATAAAGAAAGTAATCTCTAATGTAGTGAGGAGGCTTCAGTAGAGGCACCAACACCAAAGCCTTCTTCAAAGCATCGAAGGACTCATAGGCTCGCTCATCCTAGATAAAAGGGGTTTCCTTCTTCAAAAGACACATGAAACCTTTAGTGATAGTGGCATAGTTCACTATAAACCTATGAAGAAATTTAGATTTCCCCTATAAAACCTAAAGTTGTCTAATCATCTGTGGGGGAGGAAACTGAATTATTTCCTCAACCTTAAGTGGATATACCATGATCCCAATCTCAAAAACTAGAAAACCTAAAAGATGACGAGACTTAATGCAAAAGATGCACTTGTGAGGGTTCAACCAGATTCTATAGTAAAAACATCTTTCAAAAACAAGTCGAAGGTGAGTGACGTGATCTGCTCTCTTGCGAGAGTGAGCAGAAAGATTGTCAAGGTAAGCTTCAACTATCTACTTAACATCATTAAAAGTGAAAGTCATGACACGTTGAAAGGTTGCTCCAGTGTTTTCAAGGCCAAAAAGCATCTTCTGGTATGCAAAAGTATCCCAAGGAAAAATAAAGGTCGTCTTGTGTTGATCATCAGGTTTTATTTGAATTTGATTATATCCTAAAAATCTGTCCATAATAGAAAATACTTCGCTTCCCACAAACTCATCGAGAATATTATCAATGAAAGGTGTGGGAAAGTTATCTTTAGGATAGGCCTTGTTCAGGTCACATAAATCCATACATACATGGATGGTTTCTTTCTTCTTACCTATAGGAACGGGGTTGGATACCCATTCAGTTAAAGGAAACCGGTAGATGAAGCCAACATTAAGTAGCTTCTCCACCTCTGCCTTAATAGCAGGGGCCTTTCAAGGGTTGATAGCTCTACGACATTGTCGAACAGGTTTGGCATCTGGATAATTTCTAATCTCATGTTCGACAATATGAGGGTCGATCCCTGGCATCTCTTCATAGGACCAAGCAAATAAATCTCAAAATTTCTTAAAGATCTCGGTGTAGATTAGGATTTCTTCTTGTGAACAATCTGCACTGATATTTACATATTCAACCTTACCATGGTTACGAGATATGTCGATCGTGATGGCACGAGAAATTCTCTCCATATTTCCTTTGGCATAAATGTCTTGCGTATCAAGTGGAACTATGGCATGATCGACTATCTCACTCAAAGTAGATCGAAAGTTGTCTTGTTCGATTATTTCAAGATCTGGGAGAAAACAAAAGTCATGATGCATATCATCCCAAGGTTTGTCGGAACCATTCATGGCTTCGATGATGGCATCATATGAAGGAAAATTCCCATTGAGGAAATCATGTGAACAAGACAATGAAGTGGCCCACACAGGCATAGACACGAGATATTCCTCATCCGTCGGCGAGGGAACAAGATCAGGATTGACAGAAGAGTCAAGAACAGCTTGATATGCAATCTTTGTTGTCGACCATGGCATGGCCATCCCAACATGCAACTGACCTTCACAACACAAAGTTGGGAAGGTAGGGTCCACGGGTCACTAAAATAAGAAGTGTGGAAAGGAATGGACCTCCCTTTCGAGACAGGCCTACTAGACATGGCATAAATGTGATGGCTCGGTGTCGAGAAGTCGAAAGTACCCATAAGGGAAGAATACATTCTGACACCAATATTCTCAGTTGTCGGCTGAGAGTTTTCGATCACGCAAAGGAGAAATGATCGATAGTCACAATCTTCCCTTCATGAGGAAAGCGAAGAGTACAGAAGACGGACGACACAGTGGCGATCATAACATAAGTCCAATTGCAACCTAGTAACAGGTTATAATCAAGAGGCGCATCAACTACCTCTACTTCCACCTCTATCGTCTTCCCACCTAACTGGATCGGAAAAGCATGGAGAATACCATGAGGGTGGAAGGAATGATTGTCGAAAGCATTACACATGTTTGATGACTTGGAAAGATTTAGAGAACCGAGAGCTTTCCAACATACCAGGGACATCACACATGTAGCAGCGCCTTTATCAATAACCGCATGTTTGATGGTATACTTTGAATACTCCACGTGGATTTGGAAATCCACATGGTAAGGCAAGCAAGGCTTAACATCTGTGACGTAAAACTTGATAACCTTTGAGCCACTAGGTTCTAGAGATCCTAAGGTAGAGAGCAAGGCATTCCTTTATGAAGGAAACGTCTGGAGTACCTCCAAAGTCGACATTGCACAAGGGACTTGAACCATGTCCTCAACAATAGAGTAGTTCTGAGAGGCTCTAGAATTTGGATTATGGGTAGAGCGCTTGAGTACTCCTTTCAAAACATGAGACGGTGGCTCTGGTTTCTCAATCTGTAAAGTCATCTCCGGGGGAGGAGGACGAGATTCTAGACCAAGAATAGTTTGTTTAGAACTATATTCTCGAGATAGAGTAGCTACATCGATTTTCACATCAACCATATTGATACATAAATGGTCGCAATCTTATGACTGTTGGTTTTGACCTCTACCAGTTGCATTTTCGACATTTGAGGAGCTTGAGGCTAAGTGTTGATTATGTGGGAATGGATTAGTCAGCATGGCGGGCAATTGAGCTAATAGACTCATAGCTTCTGCAAGTTTTGGGCACAAATGGGTAAGGTGATCGTCTATGCAAATCTTATAGGGAAACTTCACCTTACGTCTTTCTCATTGTCCCTCTCCAGCATTACTGCCTGTCTTCTCATTATTAATATTTTCCTTGGTTTTATTGCCATTTTTCCCACCCTTATGGTTATTACGTCCTTTCTTCTTATTCCCTCCTAGTTGTCGGTTACCATTCGGGTTGGCCAATGATTGCACAGTGTGTACATCCACCGACTGAGTGGGGTTGGAAGACATAGATGAAGTTGGCCCTCCTGCAGACTAGCTTAAAGACAACTCTTTGAACTGGTTTGTCACTAAGTCTGCAGAATTTACATTGGCAGAACCTACAATGCCATCGGCATGAGGTCCGAGATTTTTCCTACAGTCGTAAGTAGACCACAATGCATCAAGAAGAAGGTGGTATAACATCCCAGATTGAGCATATATCAAGTCTAACTACTTGGCCCTAAAGATCGCTTCTTCTTCAGTGGTAACCCCAGAAGTAGCAACGTCCTTCGAGATAGGAGGGTGAAAAGACTTAAGAAACCATTCTAAAAGAAAGGTCAGGGGTATGGGGCTCTTAATAAACCTCTTCTATCTATGCCACTCCTAGATATGGTCTGAGATATGAGTGGTGGTATCCTGGCGTAAAGTAGACAACAATTCTAAGCCAGCATCATAACGAATTGGCAATTGGAAATGGTTAAGAAATACCATCACCAATTGGCTAAAACTCCCATATGCCCCCTTGGGTAGTTCAATATACCATTTCGCAACAAATCCAATGAGGGTGTGTTGAAATAATATCAAACGAATAGAATTGTCATTAAGGGAGTTCGATAAGCACCAAAGGTGAAAGGTAGTGATGTGATCACCAGGATCCTCTCCATTCTTACCCTGGAACTTCGGGATGTCCGAAGGAAGTTTGGTGGGGACAAGGGTCCATGTGGGATTGTGACTCACAAGGTCATTCATTAACTTAGACAAATCTAGCATATTAAGTGTGTCCAAAAAAGGGAGACGGGGTTGTGACATTTGGCCCCAACCTCCCAGGAAAGATTGTGCTTGTTGATTTGCAGGCCATCCAGGGTTCTAGTAAACACCATGTTCCTATCTGGCATTATAAGGCCCTCCTCTGGGCTGATTCATATAAGGTTGGTTGGGAATCATTCCAGCTGGAATGTTCTATTGAGGGTTATATAAGTTGCCCCTAGCCAGATTAGATCTAGGTTGGGGGTTGCCCAAAGTGTAAAACTGACCTCCTCCGGGTTGGAATCCGGATGATAGAGGCAAATTTATCATGCCAAATGTATTGGTCGGAATCTTCACCGAGGAGGTGGGGTTGTAGGATGGAGCTTGAGTCGAAGCTTGTCCGCCAAGTTGATTGTTCCACCAAGAAGTAGGAGGATTTGGCCCAGGGTTAAAAGAAGGGATACCTCCCATATTAGGATTCATTTGATGGATCTGAGATCCACCAAATGAAAAAGGAGTGTAGGGACTTGTATTTCCCCCAATCCCAATGCTATCATTAGGGCCAGCAGCTAGGATGGAATTCGAAAAATGTGAAGTGAAGTTAGGCATTCCATAAGAAAAGGGACTAGAAGCCATAGGGATGGACTGAACATTGTAGCCCGGTGAGTGGCCAAGATACACATATAGGTTGAGCATTAACTATAGGCTGGGCCATAGTAATGATAGGTACCTCCAGCACTATGACCATATAGAATGCAGGAGTCAAAGGGGTGTCATTAACTATAGTGGGTATGCGAGTCGAAGAGCTCCCAGAATTCTGAAGACCAGGTTCTGTACTCATCCTTGTAGAATCACAAGTCTGAGTAGTGGACGTGTGTGTGCTACGTGTAATAACTCTATGCCTTTTAGAAAGAAAGGACATGAAATCCGGTGGTAGCTGTAACAAGGGATGGGACCGGTGGGGAGGTTGGTCCGACTCCACAATGACTTAGGACTATAAAAAATAAAATTTATCCTAAGGCCAACTAGTAATCAAAGAGCATGCCAAAAGTCAAATAGCCAATATGCATGCAAATGGGGTAAAGTGGTTGAGTGGCCTCCCTCCCTTAAGAAGGTATGTCAAACCCAAGAAGGGCCTAAGACTCCTTGCTAAAGATTGAAGGTAACAGAATCAGTTATAAGGGCCCTCATGAGCTTAAAAACTAGTCAGTCAGATCCCCTCGAAGAGGTAATCCTCCATAAAGGTTGTGTGTTTTTCGACCCTTGTCTGACCCAGGGTACCTGCAGAATAACCCCTACAACTAACCTATGATATGCCTAAGTCAAGCAACTAATAAGCCATTGTATAACCGATGCATAGATCCCCAAAAATATCTCTGACGCTAGGAAGGTATCAGGGGGATATCCCTTCAACCAACTTCGCGCGACCTCGTGATTAACTCCAGTGTGAGCAGAGCCTTCTGATCTTACCAATTATACAATGGATTTCTCCACTCCTTGACTCAGAAAAATATGTTGATTCAATTGGCTTGGAGAACTTTATTCATAAAATCCTATTCCAAGGCACTAAATCCTAGGCTAGTTTGTGCACCCTATAAAATAAAATCGTTTCTAATAAATTATAAATTATAGCGTTGATTTTATGGTCGTGATTACTCAAAAAGGTATGGTGATCAAAATCATGGTGTTATGACTCTGAAAGAAAAGTAAATATGAAAATAATGCAAATTCCTAAATTTAACTTTCAATGAATGACATGCTTCTAAAAACAATGCAATTTTCAAATTCAACTCTGCAATTCAGAAGTGAAAATGTAATCTTTCACTATATGCACTAAGCTAATGGTAAAGACTCAAAAGACAAAAAATGCCAAGCAATGAAAAATACATATTTTTTTTTGTATTTTCAATATATCAAAGCTAAAAATGCATGGACTGAAAAAATAACTTGATATATAGCCCTACTGTGCATAAAAAAGAGATAACTCAAGCAGGATACCAAGAAACAAAACACCCAGCCCAATGTACAAGGATAATACAAATGAAAAGATGAAGAGAAAGACTTCGCCCAGAAATTCAACCAAAAGAGGGTTTCATGTCATCTCACAGGCACTCAACAGGCACTACAGAGACCTAAGAAGGCTCAACAAGCATCAAATGCCACCCAGCAAACACCAAACCAAGCAAACAAGCAAGGAAAAAAAGGTGTATGTGACTGTTTGTGGAAACATAGCATATATACACAGCTTGCAGTGAGACAGCCTGTGTGTATACGCGACTCTCAAGGAAAATGGTGTGTATATGCTTTAAAACAAGGCTAGGCAAGGGAGAAAGGCTGAAAAATTAGACCCAGAGTAAACATGATCTATCAAGCAATGATACGACAAGAACCACAATAGAAATGAGATCAATCTAAGGAGAAAAGTACTTCAAACCCTAAGAAAAAATATTCATCCCTAGTATGGTTTCCAATTATGTTACGAGGAAAATCTCTCTATGTCTAGGGTGAACCACAACATACGAAAATTACTGCAGAAATCAACTCTATCCCAACAACATTCTATATAAACCAATGTGCAAGCAAGATAAGAAAGATGCCTACCCCATCCAGATGTTCGATGATGTCCACTGTTGAGCACTTTGACCCAAAGTTATATACCTGCAACATGTTCTCAACAAACAAGCAAAAAATAAGCATATGGTGGAAATATAAAAGGTTAGCACATTAGATAGCATAATCCATCAATATACATAACAAATACTCCCATGGATAATAACTCATATATTTGCAAGATATCAATTGGACGGGAAAGGAGTATTTCTATTAATAAATGATCAGCAGAAGTGAAAATATTACAGAATTCCGTGTTGGCACAGTTCGGAACCAAGAAACCAAGTTCCTTCCAGTTGGGCCTCCACCACTTCAATACTCCACCAAAGGCAAGCTCATATAAGGGATACAATGAGGTTTTCCATAAATAAGGGAAGAGCTTGGGGGATGAACAATGTGTTCAAACTTAAAGGACAAAGGTATGCAGACTCAATGTGAAGTAAATAATTTCTCCAGAGTAACTTTTCTCTCAAAGTTGAATTCTCTCATTTTCCATAGCTAGGAATTGGCCTCTTTATAGACTTCAAAATGAAACTAAAGGGTCGAGTCGGAATGTTTCCGTTATATGGAAGGACAAGGATTAGAGATCTCCTGTCATGACATGGAAACCCAACATTTAATTTTGATTTTCTCGAGCAAATCTCGATGTACGCGGGCTGTAGTGGAGCATCCTATGTATACACTTGTTCTATAGGGTGCAAGATGCGTACAAGTGGAAAAAATTATATTTTTGTCTCTAGATTTTAGCAACAAGGAAGACAAGTCTACATTGGGAAATGGAATAAGGCCCTCTCTGCAATATTGCATAGGGTGAGGAAAATATTGCTCTAACACCCACCATGCCCCTGACAAAGGAAAATCCACTACTTCCCCTTCCTCACCCTCCAATGGATCTGATAAATCCGTGTCCTCTTGCATGCATTTGATGGATGAATTCTCTCATGTGATCAGTGATATTATGCCTAAAGGCTCAGCACAACCTAAGGCAAATTTAGAGAGATCAAAAGGTGACAGTGGCAACAAGGGAAATATTGCATCTCAGAGTGGAAAATATGGATTTTAAGTTTTTATCTATTAATTGTTGAGAACAGTTGACTTACGAATTTTTGGATAGTACACTATTTTTTTGGATATATGGGAAACATATTTTTGTAAATAATTTCAATTATCATTGAGATAAATTGTCAAATATGAATGTGATGATGGAAGTCACAAGGAGGGATGTTTTGTTTAATTAACTAGTTGTGTTATGATTGTTAAAAACTAAAGGCAGACACAAGGGGTCTCACCTACTAGTTATTATTTATTTTAAAAAAAAAAAAATTATTATGATTTATTACTTTCCCCCTAACTAAAAAGTTGGTTGAGTTTTAGTTAACTTAACTAATGGAGTAGTTCAACTACTTCAACCAATTTTAATTTGCTTAAAGGAAAAATGAAAGGAAGGAACAAAGGGAGAATAGAAGGAGAAGCATACTAAGGTATGCTCTTTGATTTTTTGTTGAGATAATTCAGTTTTCATTCATTCCTTAATTTATTCAAGGCCTAATTCTTTTTTATGATAGCAGGGTCTTAATGTAAACAACAAAATTCATGGCTAAATTACATCATTCAAAAACTTGTTTTTTAGAGGTGTTGATCTATCTTTGATAGTCTGTGTAGACTTGTCTGTTTGTGAATTAGTTTTCATGAATGACAAAGGCTATTGTGCAGAGTCAAGTGGGAAGAAATCTGTGGCAAGTTGATCCATCTTTTCAAGTTCAGTTGTTTTATTTTCTGTCAAAAGTTCTTTTGTATGTTTCATCGGGGACGTCTAAGTTTGACTTTTGTCCAAAATTTCTCAGGAAATTTTGTAAAGAGAATGATTCTTTGATGAATTGGAATGAAATAAAGGATTTATTTACGTCTCATTTGTTTTGATTATCGACTTGGTGTCTTTACTTTTGTCTCTATATTTATTTCAGCATCTATTATGTTAAGAAAAACAAAAAAATAATGAATTTTTCAGCAAGCTTTTATTTATAAAAAACCAGCCTAATCACTTGTAATCGATACTTGTAAGTTAGGATATTAATTTTGATGGATATACACATAGGGTGATATTCCCGTCTATTTTTCTTTAGCCAAGAAGAATTTGAAAATGCTTGAGTAAGATCATTTCATATCTTTTCCTCAACAAAACAGATGATGTTGAAGGACGGTAATCTGTCGGAATTTGATTGTATAACTTGTCAAATATTTAAATGAATTCCCTTACCATTTAATTCTTCTTTTTCTTTATTTGGTTGAACTGAGTTGCAAGTACCCCACCATCTTCTTTTCTCAACCATCTGCCTTTAGATAAAGTGGAAAAGGCATCATAGGTCGTGATCTGATTATCAGTGAGTCCTTTGAACCAATCAAAAGCTTCTCCAGTCAATGATGAAGCGAACATTTTCATGGCCACATCTTCGTGATCAATACCTGCATTGTCCATATGTCGACCCATAACATAAATGTGGTATTTGGAAGTTATCACATTGTTTCCTGGGAACTTTGGAAACCACTTTTTCACATTTGTTGGCATCTTGTTAGGGTAACCTTGGATATTGGCCATGTCGAGGGGTTTGTAGAGGTCTCTTGCCCAAGGGAGAGCCATTGGAGCAAGGGGAAGGGATTTATGGAAAAAATTGATAGCAATGAGAGACTTGAGAGGAGGCCTTCTTTGGTAAACCTTAGAAGGTTTGAATTTCCTAGGGGAAAACATTTTGGAGAAAGGAGGGTTCTGGGAAGGTGGAGTCACCATATGAGCTTCAAGATGAGCTCATCAAGGAGGGTGGAAAGGGAATGTCCCTTGGGTGGAGTCGCCAGTTAATCTTAGGGAAAGGCTTTGGGATACCTTACCAAAGTGTCGTTAGGGTACGAAGATAATTCAAAATCCTCCCCAAAAATGACACCAAAATGTTATAGCGCAATTTGTAGGTTGGGAAAATTCTGACCCAACCACGAAACGAGTTCTAAAACTTGGGAATCCTACACCCAATTTCACCTCGATGTAGGTCTCGCACTTCAAGGGTGACTAGGTCACTCTAGGGAGACGATCCTGGTGACCCTAGGGGGATTGATATGGAGATGGATATCGATGGAAATGACTCCTTATAGGTCAATTCTAAATGGAATGAAAGGTAGGGAGATATTCCTTGTAATTCAAGTAAAGGTTTCCCCACATGTATAGTTCTTTTTCGGATGATTGTACCTATAAGAGACAAAAAAAACACACCTTGCAACAATATATGTTAGTTGGATTAGCAAGTTAATATTGTTGTCCCTAATTTTCAGAAATAGATGACAGTATATATAATCAAGAAAAAGATACTATAAGTTGTGTTGAGCACTCAACACACCCTAAATATCCTTATAAATTTTTATCACTTTTGGGTACCACTTAATTTTATTCATTGTCTGAATCGATTTCACTTTGGGAAATGCTTTATATTTTTTTTGTTTTCATGACTCTTGTCATCAATTAAGGTTTGTTTGAGCTTGTGAAACCTCATGTCTAAAAGAACTTGACACCAGAATTAAGAATCAGTAGCTAACATTGCACCTAACGCGATAAGGTTTGGCATCGGAAAAATTCAAGCAAGTAAAGGGACCACATAGTAACAACAGTCACCAAGTGTTGATCCCCATCGGCATTGGAAAAAGGTGGAGTTGGTTTGCGTATGTTATTCGCACAAAGTTTCAATAGATAGTCGATCCCCTTCAACATTGGCAAAATACTGGAAGGATAGACATTAACAAAGGATGCAAAGAAATCAATGATAGTTGATGACCGATGCACTTTATCGGGGTCGAGGAAATCTAGAAAGGTTAAAACAATCATTTTGTCTGTGACAAACATATCTTTTATTGTCTATCCTCGATGCGTTTTCAGCATCGGGACCTTTTTGAGAGAGTCAATCCAATAGCACTTGGGTAGGTTTATTGCAGATCGGTGATCCTTGACACTTTTTGGCGTCAGCAATATTAGCACTCGATAAATTTGTCTGTATAATAAAACAAATGACAGAGGTAACCTACAAACCAACTTTAAAGTTGGGTACTAGCCTGCTTAGCTCAGAGGAGGCTCTCTTGTGTCACTTGGTGTTTCTTTGAAAATCAATGGCTAGGTTTTGTTGTTTTAGGGGGGTTTTTATAAATTTGTTGGCAAGGGGATGGACACTTAGGGCTATGGAGTCAAACGTATGAAAATGAATGGAAACAATGAATTTTTGGTAGAAATCTCCAAAGGATAAAGGCTAAATGAGACAATAAATCTGAGTTATAATTTCTAAATTTGCAGAGTGTAGGAAGAAAAAGAAAACATATAACTGCATCAGAGCATTAAATAAATAAATTATTAATTAGTTAGGAAGAACTTAACACAGTTTAAATTGCTTCAGTCAAGAGCATCACAAGATGAATTATGGGCCTTTGACTATCCAATTCAAACATAAGAGAGTGAAAATGAAATCAAAAATACAGGAAATACATACAAAGAGAGGAGACAAAACTCAGATCACCACCATTAGAATCTTTTCATGGAAACTTCAAAGACTTTTGCATGTGTATTCAATTCAGCTTCAGAAAATTACAAAATTAAGTCTGAACAGTCAAAATCGTGTCCTTGCACTTCTGCCCACCCTTAATACATTTGAAACTCCTAATATTTATACAAGTTCGATTTCCTTTAGTTTGAAACTAATTACAATGCTTGAAATGAAACGTTTCAGTTTCTCAAACTCATTACAATAATTACAAATGACAGTTTTGGTATTGGAACTGATTACAATGATTAACAAGAAAAAAAAATTATTCTCCAGTTGTTGATTCCTCTGATGCTTCATCTCCTTCTTTTGCCACATGTTATGTTCTAGTCTTCTACCTGATCTTCCATATTCAATGACACATGTACATCA